>CAMPDV010002705.1:0-54925 GCA_946699065.1 Loxodes magnus
ATCCAAATTGTTAGTAATAATATAATAATTACGAATCTGTATTCGGTTTGTCAAGATATGCTTGTAGATGAAAGTTAGTCTATAGAAAAGTGAAGAAGTAAAGTAAGAAAAGAAGATAGAATTTCAGTTTTAAGGAGTATGCTTTGAGAAGTAATAAGTATTTAGAAAAGTGAATAAGTAAAGTAAGAAAAGAATATCTAATGATAAGTTTTCGTAGCAAGCACTAAAATATAAGTTAGAATATCCAAATTGTTAGTAATAATATAATAATTACGAATCTGTATTCGGTTTGTCAAGATATGCTTGTAGATGAAAGTTAGCATTAGAAAAGTGAAGATGTAAAGTAAGAAAAGAAGATAGAATTTCAGTTTTAAGGAGTATGCTTTGAGAAGTAATAAGTATTTAGAAAAGTGAATAAGTAAAGTAAGAAAAGAATATCTAATGATAAGTTTTCGTAGCAAGCACTAAAATATAAGTTAGAATATCCAAATTGTTAGTAATAATATAATAATTACGAATCTGTATTCGGTTTGTCAAGATATGCTTGTAGATGAAAGTTAGCATAATGAAAAGTGAAGAAGTAAAGTAAGAAAAGAAGATAGAATTTCAGTTTTAAGGAGTATGCTTTGAGAAGTAATAAGTATTTAGAAAAGTGAAGAAGTAAAGTAAGAAAAGAAGTCAGAGTTTTAGTTTTATTGAGAGTGCTTTGAGAAGTAATAAGTATTTGGAAAAGTGAAGAAGTAAAGTAAGAAAAGAATATCTAATGATAAGTTTTCGTAGCAAGCACTAAAATATAAGTTAGAATATCCAAATTGTTAGTAATAATATAATAATTACGAATCTGTATTCGGTTTGTCAAGATATGCTTGTAGATGAAAGTTAGTCTATAGAAAAGTGAAGAAGTAAAGTAAGAAAAGAAGATAGAATTTCAGTTTTAAGGAGTATGCTTTGAGAAGTAATAAGTATTTAGAAAAGTGAATAAGTAAAGTAAGAAAAGAATATCTAATGATAAGTTTTCGTAGCAAGCACTAAAATATAAGTTAGAATATCCAAATTGTTAGTAATAATATAATAATTACGAATCTGTATTCGGTTTGTCAAGATATGCTTGTAGATGAAAGTTAGCATTAGAAAAGTGAAGATGTAAAGTAAGAAAAGAAGATAGAATTTCAGTTTTAAGGAGTATGCTTTGAGAAGTAATAAGTATTTAGAAAAGTGAATAAGTAAAGTAAGAAAAGAATATCTAATGATAAGTTTTCGTAGCAAGCACTAAAATATAAGTTAGAATATCCAAATTGTTAGTAATAATATAATAATTACGAATCTGTATTCGGTTTGTCAAGATATGCTTGTAGATGAAAGTTAGCATAATGAAAAGTGAAGAAGTAAAGTAAGAAAAGAAGATAGAATTTCAGTTTTAAGGAGTATGCTTTGAGAAGTAATAAGTATTTAGAAAAGTGAAGAAGTAAAGTAAGAAAAGAAGTCAGAGTTTTAGTTTTATTGAGAGTGCTTTGAGAAGTAATAAGTATTTAGAAAAGTGAATAAGTAAAGTAAGAAAAGAATATCTAATGATAAGTTTTCGTAGCAAGCACTAAAATATAAGTTAGAATATCCAAATTGTTAGTAATAATATAATAATTACGAATCTGTATTCGGTTTGTCAAGATATGCTTGTAGATGAAAGTTAGCATTAGAAAAGTGAAGATGTAAAGTAAGAAAAGAAGATAGAATTTCAGTTTTAAGGAGTATGCTTTGAGAAGTAATAAGTATTTAGAAAAGTGAATAAGTAAAGTAAGAAAAGAATATCTAATGATAAGTTTTCGTAGCAAGCACTAAAATATAAGTTAGAATATCCAAATTGTTAGTAATAATATAATAATTACGAATCTGTATTCGGTTTGTCAAGATATGCTTGTAGATGAAAGTTAGCATAATGAAAAGTGAAGAAGTAAAGTAAGAAAAGAAGATAGAATTTCAGTTTTAAGGAGTATGCTTTGAGAAGTAATAAGTATTTAGAAAAGTGAAGAAGTAAAGTAAGAAAAGAAGTCAGAGTTTTAGTTTTATTGAGAGTGCTTTGAGAAGTAATAAGTATTTGGAAAAGTGAAGAAGTAAAGTAAGAAAAGAATATCTAATGATAAGTTTTCGTAGCAAGCACTAAAATATAAGTTAGAATATCCAAATTGTTAGTAATAATATAATAATTACGAATCTGTATTCGGTTTGTCAAGATATGCTTGTAGATGAAAGTTAGTCTATAGAAAAGTGAAGAAGTAAAGTAAGAAAAGAAGATAGAATTTCAGTTTTAAGGAGTATGCTTTGAGAAGTAATAAGTATTTAGAAAAGTGAATAAGTAAAGTAAGAAAAGAATATCTAATGATAAGTTTTCGTAGCAAGCACTAAAATATAAGTTAGAATATCCAAATTGTTAGTAATAATATAATAATTACGAATCTGTATTCGGTTTGTCAAGATATGCTTGTAGATGAAAGTTAGCATTAGAAAAGTGAAGATGTAAAGTAAGAAAAGAAGATAGAATTTCAGTTTTAAGGAGTATGCTTTGAGAAGTAATAAGTATTTGGAAAAGTGAAGAAGTAAAGTAAGAAAAGAATATCTAATGATAAGTTTTCGTAGCAAGCACTAAAATATAAGTTAGAATATCCAAATTGTTAGTAATAATATAATAATTACGAATCTGTATTCGGTTTGTCAAGATATGCTTGTAGATGAAAGTTAGCATAATGAAAAGTGAAGAAGTAAAGTAAGAAAAGAAGATAGAATTTCAGTTTTAAGGAGTATGCTTTGAGAAGTAATAAGTATTTAGAAAAGTGAAGAAGTAAAGTAAGAAAAGAAGTCAGAGTTTTAGTTTTATTGAGAGTGCTTTGAGAAGTAATAAGTATTTGGAAAAGTGAAGAAGTAAAGTAAGAAAAGAATATCTAATGATAAGTTTTCGTAGCAAGCACTAAAATATAAGTTAGAATATCCAAATTGTTAGTAATAATATAATAATTACGAATCTGTATTCGGTTTGTCAAGATATGCTTGTAGATGAAAGTTAGTCTATAGAAAAGTGAAGAAGTAAAGTAAGAAAAGAAGATAGAATTTCAGTTTTAAGGAGTATGCTTTGAGAAGTAATAAGTATTTAGAAAAGTGAATAAGTAAAGTAAGAAAAGAATATCTAATGATAAGTTTTCGTAGCAAGCACTAAAATATAAGTTAGAATATCCAAATTGTTAGTAATAATATAATAATTACGAATCTGTATTCGGTTTGTCAAGATATGCTTGTAGATGAAAGTTAGCATTAGAAAAGTGAAGATGTAAAGTAAGAAAAGAAGATAGAATTTCAGTTTTAAGGAGTATGCTTTGAGAAGTAATAAGTATTTAGAAAAGTGAATAAGTAAAGTAAGAAAAGAATATCTAATGATAAGTTTTCGTAGCAAGCACTAAAATATAAGTTAGAATATCCAAATTGTTAGTAATAATATAATAATTACGAATCTGTATTCGGTTTGTCAAGATATGCTTGTAGATGAAAGTTAGCATAATGAAAAGTGAAGAAGTAAAGTAAGAAAAGAAGATAGAATTTCAGTTTTAAGGAGTATGCTTTGAGAAGTAATAAGTATTTAGAAAAGTGAAGAAGTAAAGTAAGAAAAGAAGTCAGAGTTTTAGTTTTATTGAGAGTGCTTTGAGAAGTAATAAGTATTTGGAAAAGTGAAGAAGTAAAGTAAGAAAAGAATATCTAATGATAAGTTTTCGTAGCAAGCACTAAAATATAAGTTAGAATATCCAAATTGTTAGTAATAATATAATAATTACGAATCTGTATTCGGTTTGTCAAGATATGCTTGTAGATGAAAGTTAGTCTATAGAAAAGTGAAGAAGTAAAGTAAGAAAAGAAGATAGAATTTCAGTTTTAAGGAGTATGCTTTGAGAAGTAATAAGTATTTAGAAAAGTGAATAAGTAAAGTAAGAAAAGAATATCTAATGATAAGTTTTCGTAGCAAGCACTAAAATATAAGTTAGAATATCCAAATTGTTAGTAATAATATAATAATTACGAATCTGTATTCGGTTTGTCAAGATATGCTTGTAGATGAAAGTTAGCATTAGAAAAGTGAAGATGTAAAGTAAGAAAAGAAGATAGAATTTCAGTTTTAAGGAGTATGCTTTGAGAAGTAATAAGTATTTAGAAAAGTGAATAAGTAAAGTAAGAAAAGAATATCTAATGATAAGTTTTCGTAGCAAGCACTAAAATATAAGTTAGAATATCCAAATTGTTAGTAATAATATAATAATTACGAATCTGTATTCGGTTTGTCAAGATATGCTTGTAGATGAAAGTTAGCATAATGAAAAGTGAAGAAGTAAAGTAAGAAAAGAAGATAGAATTTCAGTTTTAAGGAGTATGCTTTGAGAAGTAATAAGTATTTAGAAAAGTGAAGAAGTAAAGTAAGAAAAGAAGTCAGAGTTTTAGTTTTATTGAGAGTGCTTTGAGAAGTAATAAGTATTTGGAAAAGTGAAGAAGTAAAGTAAGAAAAGAATATCTAATGATAAGTTTTCGTAGCAAGCACTAAAATATAAGTTAGAATATCCAAATTGTTAGTAATAATATAATAATTACGAATCTGTATTCGGTTTGTCAAGATATGCTTGTAGATGAAAGTTAGTCTATAGAAAAGTGAAGAAGTAAAGTAAGAAAAGAAGATAGAATTTCAGTTTTAAGGAGTATGCTTTGAGAAGTAATAAGTATTTAGAAAAGTGAATAAGTAAAGTAAGAAAAGAATATCTAATGATAAGTTTTCGTAGCAAGCACTAAAATATAAGTTAGAATATCCAAATTGTTAGTAATAATATAATAATTACGAATCTGTATTCGGTTTGTCAAGATATGCTTGTAGATGAAAGTTAGCATTAGAAAAGTGAAGATGTAAAGTAAGAAAAGAAGATAGAATTTCAGTTTTAAGGAGTATGCTTTGAGAAGTAATAAGTATTTAGAAAAGTGAATAAGTAAAGTAAGAAAAGAATATCTAATGATAAGTTTTCGTAGCAAGCACTAAAATATAAGTTAGAATATCCAAATTGTTAGTAATAATATAATAATTACGAATCTGTATTCGGTTTGTCAAGATATGCTTGTAGATGAAAGTTAGCATAATGAAAAGTGAAGAAGTAAAGTAAGAAAAGAAGATAGAATTTCAGTTTTAAGGAGTATGCTTTGAGAAGTAATAAGTATTTAGAAAAGTGAAGAAGTAAAGTAAGAAAAGAAGTCAGAGTTTTAGTTTTATTGAGAGTGCTTTGAGAAGTAATAAGTATTTGGAAAAGTGAAGAAGTAAAGTAAGAAAAGAATATCTAATGATAAGTTTTCGTAGCAAGCACTAAAATATAAGTTAGAATATCCAAATTGTTAGTAATAATATAATAATTACGAATCTGTATTCGGTTTGTCAAGATATGCTTGTAGATGAAAGTTAGTCTATAGAAAAGTGAAGAAGTAAAGTAAGAAAAGAAGATAGAATTTCAGTTTTAAGGAGTATGCTTTGAGAAGTAATAAGTATTTAGAAAAGTGAATAAGTAAAGTAAGAAAAGAATATCTAATGATAAGTTTTCGTAGCAAGCACTAAAATATAAGTTAGAATATCCAAATTGTTAGTAATAATATAATAATTACGAATCTGTATTCGGTTTGTCAAGATATGCTTGTAGATGAAAGTTAGTCTATAGAAAAGTGAAGAAGTAAAGTAAGAAAAGAAGATAGAATTTCAGTTTTAAGGAGTATGCTTTGAGAAGTAATAAGTATTTAGAAAAGTGAATAAGTAAAGTAAGAAAAGAATATCTAATGATAAGTTTTCGTAGCAAGCACTAAAATATAAGTTAGAATATCCAAATTGTTAGTAATAATATAATAATTACGAATCTGTATTCGGTTTGTCAAGATATGCTTGTAGATGAAAGTTAGCATTAGAAAAGTGAAGATGTAAAGTAAGAAAAGAAGATAGAATTTCAGTTTTAAGGAGTATGCTTTGAGAAGTAATAAGTATTTAGAAAAGTGAATAAGTAAAGTAAGAAAAGAATATCTAATGATAAGTTTTCGTAGCAAGCACTAAAATATAAGTTAGAATATCCAAATTGTTAGTAATAATATAATAATTACGAATCTGTATTCGGTTTGTCAAGATATGCTTGTAGATGAAAGTTAGCATAATGAAAAGTGAAGAAGTAAAGTAAGAAAAGAAGATAGAATTTCAGTTTTAAGGAGTATGCTTTGAGAAGTAATAAGTATTTAGAAAAGTGAAGAAGTAAAGTAAGAAAAGAAGTCAGAGTTTTAGTTTTATTGAGAGTGCTTTGAGAAGTAATAAGTATTTGGAAAAGTGAAGAAGTAAAGTAAGAAAAGAATATCTAATGATAAGTTTTCGTAGCAAGCACTAAAATATAAGTTAGAATATCCAAATTGTTAGTAATAATATAATAATTACGAATCTGTATTCGGTTTGTCAAGATATGCTTGTAGATGAAAGTTAGTCTATAGAAAAGTGAAGAAGTAAAGTAAGAAAAGAAGATAGAATTTCAGTTTTAAGGAGTATGCTTTGAGAAGTAATAAGTATTTAGAAAAGTGAATAAGTAAAGTAAGAAAAGAATATCTAATGATAAGTTTTCGTAGCAAGCACTAAAATATAAGTTAGAATATCCAAATTGTTAGTAATAATATAATAATTACGAATCTGTATTCGGTTTGTCAAGATATGCTTGTAGATGAAAGTTAGCATTAGAAAAGTGAAGATGTAAAGTAAGAAAAGAAGATAGAATTTCAGTTTTAAGGAGTATGCTTTGAGAAGTAATAAGTATTTAGAAAAGTGAATAAGTAAAGTAAGAAAAGAATATCTAATGATAAGTTTTCGTAGCAAGCACTAAAATATAAGTTAGAATATCCAAATTGTTAGTAATAATATAATAATTACGAATCTGTATTCGGTTTGTCAAGATATGCTTGTAGATGAAAGTTAGCATAATGAAAAGTGAAGAAGTAAAGTAAGAAAAGAAGATAGAATTTCAGTTTTAAGGAGTATGCTTTGAGAAGTAATAAGTATTTAGAAAAGTGAAGAAGTAAAGTAAGAAAAGAAGTCAGAGTTTTAGTTTTATTGAGAGTGCTTTGAGAAGTAATAAGTATTTGGAAAAGTGAAGAAGTAAAGTAAGAAAAGAATATCTAATGATAAGTTTTCGTAGCAAGCACTAAAATATAAGTTAGAATATCCAAATTGTTAGTAATAATATAATAATTACGAATCTGTATTCGGTTTGTCAAGATATGCTTGTAGATGAAAGTTAGTCTATAGAAAAGTGAAGAAGTAAAGTAAGAAAAGAAGATAGAATTTCAGTTTTAAGGAGTATGCTTTGAGAAGTAATAAGTATTTAGAAAAGTGAATAAGTAAAGTAAGAAAAGAATATCTAATGATAAGTTTTCGTAGCAAGCACTAAAATATAAGTTAGAATATCCAAATTGTTAGTAATAATATAATAATTACGAATCTGTATTCGGTTTGTCAAGATATGCTTGTAGATGAAAGTTAGCATTAGAAAAGTGAAGATGTAAAGTAAGAAAAGAAGATAGAATTTCAGTTTTAAGGAGTATGCTTTGAGAAGTAATAAGTATTTAGAAAAGTGAATAAGTAAAGTAAGAAAAGAATATCTAATGATAAGTTTTCGTAGCAAGCACTAAAATATAAGTTAGAATATCCAAATTGTTAGTAATAATATAATAATTACGAATCTGTATTCGGTTTGTCAAGATATGCTTGTAGATGAAAGTTAGCATAATGAAAAGTGAAGAAGTAAAGTAAGAAAAGAAGATAGAATTTCAGTTTTAAGGAGTATGCTTTGAGAAGTAATAAGTATTTAGAAAAGTGAAGAAGTAAAGTAAGAAAAGAAGTCAGAGTTTTAGTTTTATTGAGAGTGCTTTGAGAAGTAATAAGTATTTGGAAAAGTGAAGAAGTAAAGTAAGAAAAGAATATCTAATGATAAGTTTTCGTAGCAAGCACTAAAATATAAGTTAGAATATCCAAATTGTTAGTAATAATATAATAATTACGAATCTGTATTCGGTTTGTCAAGATATGCTTGTAGATGAAAGTTAGTCTATAGAAAAGTGAAGAAGTAAAGTAAGAAAAGAAGATAGAATTTCAGTTTTAAGGAGTATGCTTTGAGAAGTAATAAGTATTTAGAAAAGTGAATAAGTAAAGTAAGAAAAGAATATCTAATGATAAGTTTTCGTAGCAAGCACTAAAATATAAGTTAGAATATCCAAATTGTTAGTAATAATATAATAATTACGAATCTGTATTCGGTTTGTCAAGATATGCTTGTAGATGAAAGTTAGTCTATAGAAAAGTGAAGAAGTAAAGTAAGAAAAGAAGATAGAATTTCAGTTTTAAGGAGTATGCTTTGAGAAGTAATAAGTATTTAGAAAAGTGAATAAGTAAAGTAAGAAAAGAATATCTAATGATAAGTTTTCGTAGCAAGCACTAAAATATAAGTTAGAATATCCAAATTGTTAGTAATAATATAATAATTACGAATCTGTATTCGGTTTGTCAAGATATGCTTGTAGATGAAAGTTAGCATAATGAAAAGTGAAGAAGTAAAGTAAGAAAAGAAGATAGAATTTCAGTTTTAAGGAGTATGCTTTGAGAAGTAATAAGTATTTAGAAAAGTGAAGAAGTAAAGTAAGAAAAGAAGTCAGAGTTTTAGTTTTATTGAGAGTGCTTTGAGAAGTAATAAGTATTTGGAAAAGTGAAGAAGTAAAGTAAGAAAAGAATATCTAATGATAAGTTTTCGTAGCAAGCACTAAAATATAAGTTAGAATATCCAAATTGTTAGTAATAATATAATAATTACGAATCTGTATTCGGTTTGTCAAGATATGCTTGTAGATGAAAGTTAGTCTATAGAAAAGTGAAGAAGTAAAGTAAGAAAAGAAGATAGAATTTCAGTTTTAAGGAGTATGCTTTGAGAAGTAATAAGTATTTAGAAAAGTGAATAAGTAAAGTAAGAAAAGAATATCTAATGATAAGTTTTCGTAGCAAGCACTAAAATATAAGTTAGAATATCCAAATTGTTAGTAATAATATAATAATTACGAATCTGTATTCGGTTTGTCAAGATATGCTTGTAGATGAAAGTTAGCATTAGAAAAGTGAAGATGTAAAGTAAGAAAAGAAGATAGAATTTCAGTTTTAAGGAGTATGCTTTGAGAAGTAATAAGTATTTAGAAAAGTGAATAAGTAAAGTAAGAAAAGAATATCTAATGATAAGTTTTCGTAGCAAGCACTAAAATATAAGTTAGAATATCCAAATTGTTAGTAATAATATAATAATTACGAATCTGTATTCGGTTTGTCAAGATATGCTTGTAGATGAAAGTTAGCATAATGAAAAGTGAAGAAGTAAAGTAAGAAAAGAAGATAGAATTTCAGTTTTAAGGAGTATGCTTTGAGAAGTAATAAGTATTTAGAAAAGTGAAGAAGTAAAGTAAGAAAAGAAGTCAGAGTTTTAGTTTTATTGAGAGTGCTTTGAGAAGTAATAAGTATTTGGAAAAGTGAAGAAGTAAAGTAAGAAAAGAATATCTAATGATAAGTTTTCGTAGCAAGCACTAAAATATAAGTTAGAATATCCAAATTGTTAGTAATAATATAATAATTACGAATCTGTATTCGGTTTGTCAAGATATGCTTGTAGATGAAAGTTAGTCTATAGAAAAGTGAAGAAGTAAAGTAAGAAAAGAAGATAGAATTTCAGTTTTAAGGAGTATGCTTTGAGAAGTAATAAGTATTTAGAAAAGTGAATAAGTAAAGTAAGAAAAGAATATCTAATGATAAGTTTTCGTAGCAAGCACTAAAATATAAGTTAGAATATCCAAATTGTTAGTAATAATATAATAATTACGAATCTGTATTCGGTTTGTCAAGATATGCTTGTAGATGAAAGTTAGTCTATAGAAAAGTGAAGAAGTAAAGTAAGAAAAGAAGATAGAATTTCAGTTTTAAGGAGTATGCTTTGAGAAGTAATAAGTATTTAGAAAAGTGAATAAGTAAAGTAAGAAAAGAATATCTAATGATAAGTTTTCGTAGCAAGCACTAAAATATAAGTTAGAATATCCAAATTGTTAGTAATAATATAATAATTACGAATCTGTATTCGGTTTGTCAAGATATGCTTGTAGATGAAAGTTAGCATTAGAAAAGTGAAGATGTAAAGTAAGAAAAGAAGATAGAATTTCAGTTTTAAGGAGTATGCTTTGAGAAGTAATAAGTATTTAGAAAAGTGAATAAGTAAAGTAAGAAAAGAATATCTAATGATAAGTTTTCGTAGCAAGCACTAAAATATAAGTTAGAATATCCAAATTGTTAGTAATAATATAATAATTACGAATCTGTATTCGGTTTGTCAAGATATGCTTGTAGATGAAAGTTAGCATAATGAAAAGTGAAGAAGTAAAGTAAGAAAAGAAGATAGAATTTCAGTTTTAAGGAGTATGCTTTGAGAAGTAATAAGTATTTAGAAAAGTGAAGAAGTAAAGTAAGAAAAGAAGTCAGAGTTTTAGTTTTATTGAGAGCACTAAAATATAAGTTAGAATATCCAAATTGTTAGTAATAATATAATAATTACGAATCTGTATTCGGTTTGTCAAGATATGCTTGTAGATGAAAGTTAGCATAATGAAAAGTGAAGAAGTAAAGTAAGAAAAGAAGATAGAATTTCAGTTTTAAGGAGTATGCTTTGAGAAGTAATAAGTATTTAGAAAAGTGAAGAAGTAAAGTAAGAAAAGAAGTCAGAGTTTTAGTTTTATTGAGAGTGCTTTGAGAAGTAATAAGTATTTGGAAAAGTGAAGAAGTAAAGTAAGAAAAGAATATCTAATGATAAGTTTTCGTAGCAAGCACTAAAATATAAGTTAGAATATCCAAATTGTTAGTAATAATATAATAATTACGAATCTGTATTCGGTTTGTCAAGATATGCTTGTAGATGAAAGTTAGTCTATAGAAAAGTGAAGAAGTAAAGTAAGAAAAGAAGATAGAATTTCAGTTTTAAGGAGTATGCTTTGAGAAGTAATAAGTATTTAGAAAAGTGAATAAGTAAAGTAAGAAAAGAATATCTAATGATAAGTTTTCGTAGCAAGCACTAAAATATAAGTTAGAATATCCAAATTGTTAGTAATAATATAATAATTACGAATCTGTATTCGGTTTGTCAAGATATGCTTGTAGATGAAAGTTAGCATTAGAAAAGTGAAGATGTAAAGTAAGAAAAGAAGATAGAATTTCAGTTTTAAGGAGTATGCTTTGAGAAGTAATAAGTATTTAGAAAAGTGAATAAGTAAAGTAAGAAAAGAATATCTAATGATAAGTTTTCGTAGCAAGCACTAAAATATAAGTTAGAATATCCAAATTGTTAGTAATAATATAATAATTACGAATCTGTATTCGGTTTGTCAAGATATGCTTGTAGATGAAAGTTAGCATAATGAAAAGTGAAGAAGTAAAGTAAGAAAAGAAGATAGAATTTCAGTTTTAAGGAGTATGCTTTGAGAAGTAATAAGTATTTAGAAAAGTGAAGAAGTAAAGTAAGAAAAGAAGTCAGAGTTTTAGTTTTATTGAGAGTGCTTTGAGAAGTAATAAGTATTTGGAAAAGTGAAGAAGTAAAGTAAGAAAAGAATATCTAATGATAAGTTTTCGTAGCAAGCACTAAAATATAAGTTAGAATATCCAAATTGTTAGTAATAATATAATAATTACGAATCTGTATTCGGTTTGTCAAGATATGCTTGTAGATGAAAGTTAGTCTATAGAAAAGTGAAGAAGTAAAGTAAGAAAAGAAGATAGAATTTCAGTTTTAAGGAGTATGCTTTGAGAAGTAATAAGTATTTAGAAAAGTGAATAAGTAAAGTAAGAAAAGAATATCTAATGATAAGTTTTCGTAGCAAGCACTAAAATATAAGTTAGAATATCCAAATTGTTAGTAATAATATAATAATTACGAATCTGTATTCGGTTTGTCAAGATATGCTTGTAGATGAAAGTTAGCATTAGAAAAGTGAAGATGTAAAGTAAGAAAAGAAGATAGAATTTCAGTTTTAAGGAGTATGCTTTGAGAAGTAATAAGTATTTAGAAAAGTGAATAAGTAAAGTAAGAAAAGAATATCTAATGATAAGTTTTCGTAGCAAGCACTAAAATATAAGTTAGAATATCCAAATTGTTAGTAATAATATAATAATTACGAATCTGTATTCGGTTTGTCAAGATATGCTTGTAGATGAAAGTTAGCATAATGAAAAGTGAAGAAGTAAAGTAAGAAAAGAAGATAGAATTTCAGTTTTAAGGAGTATGCTTTGAGAAGTAATAAGTATTTAGAAAAGTGAAGAAGTAAAGTAAGAAAAGAAGTCAGAGTTTTAGTTTTATTGAGAGTGCTTTGAGAAGTAATAAGTATTTGGAAAAGTGAAGAAGTAAAGTAAGAAAAGAATATCTAATGATAAGTTTTCGTAGCAAGCACTAAAATATAAGTTAGAATATCCAAATTGTTAGTAATAATATAATAATTACGAATCTGTATTCGGTTTGTCAAGATATGCTTGTAGATGAAAGTTAGTCTATAGAAAAGTGAAGAAGTAAAGTAAGAAAAGAAGATAGAATTTCAGTTTTAAGGAGTATGCTTTGAGAAGTAATAAGTATTTAGAAAAGTGAATAAGTAAAGTAAGAAAAGAATATCTAATGATAAGTTTTCGTAGCAAGCACTAAAATATAAGTTAGAATATCCAAATTGTTAGTAATAATATAATAATTACGAATCTGTATTCGGTTTGTCAAGATATGCTTGTAGATGAAAGTTAGCATTAGAAAAGTGAAGATGTAAAGTAAGAAAAGAAGATAGAATTTCAGTTTTAAGGAGTATGCTTTGAGAAGTAATAAGTATTTAGAAAAGTGAATAAGTAAAGTAAGAAAAGAATATCTAATGATAAGTTTTCGTAGCAAGCACTAAAATATAAGTTAGAATATCCAAATTGTTAGTAATAATATAATAATTACGAATCTGTATTCGGTTTGTCAAGATATGCTTGTAGATGAAAGTTAGCATAATGAAAAGTGAAGAAGTAAAGTAAGAAAAGAAGATAGAATTTCAGTTTTAAGGAGTATGCTTTGAGAAGTAATAAGTATTTAGAAAAGTGAAGAAGTAAAGTAAGAAAAGAAGATAGAATTTCAGTTTTAAGGAGTATGCTTTGAGAAGTAATAAGTATTTAGAAAAGTGAATAAGTAAAGTAAGAAAAGAATATCTAATGATAAGTTTTCGTAGCAAGCACTAAAATATAAGTTAGAATATCCAAATTGTTAGTAATAATATAATAATTACGAATCTGTATTCGGTTTGTCAAGATATGCTTGTAGATGAAAGTTAGCATTAGAAAAGTGAAGATGTAAAGTAAGAAAAGAAGATAGAATTTCAGTTTTAAGGAGTATGCTTTGAGAAGTAATAAGTATTTAGAAAAGTGAATAAGTAAAGTAAGAAAAGAATATCTAATGATAAGTTTTCGTAGCAAGCACTAAAATATAAGTTAGAATATCCAAATTGTTAGTAATAATATAATAATTACGAATCTGTATTCGGTTTGTCAAGATATGCTTGTAGATGAAAGTTAGCATAATGAAAAGTGAAGAAGTAAAGTAAGAAAAGAAGATAGAATTTCAGTTTTAAGGAGTATGCTTTGAGAAGTAATAAGTATTTAGAAAAGTGAAGAAGTAAAGTAAGAAAAGAAGTCAGAGTTTTAGTTTTATTGAGAGTGCTTTGAGAAGTAATAAGTATTTGGAAAAGTGAAGAAGTAAAGTAAGAAAAGAATATCTAATGATAAGTTTTCGTAGCAAGCACTAAAATATAAGTTAGAATATCCAAATTGTTAGTAATAATATAATAATTACGAATCTGTATTCGGTTTGTCAAGATATGCTTGTAGATGAAAGTTAGCATTAGAAAAGTGAAGATGTAAAGTAAGAAAAGAAGATAGAATTTCAGTTTTAAGGAGTATGCTTTGAGAAGTAATAAGTATTTAGAAAAGTGAATAAGTAAAGTAAGAAAAGAATATCTAATGATAAGTTTTCGTAGCAAGCACTAAAATATAAGTTAGAATATCCAAATTGTTAGTAATAATATAATAATTACGAATCTGTATTCGGTTTGTCAAGATATGCTTGTAGATGAAAGTTAGCATAATGAAAAGTGAAGAAGTAAAGTAAGAAAAGAAGATAGAATTTCAGTTTTAAGGAGTATGCTTTGAGAAGTAATAAGTATTTAGAAAAGTGAAGAAGTAAAGTAAGAAAAGAAGTCAGAGTTTTAGTTTTATTGAGAGTGCTTTGAGAAGTAATAAGTATTTGGAAAAGTGAAGAAGTAAAGTAAGAAAAGAATATCTAATGATAAGTTTTCGTAGCAAGCACTAAAATATAAGTTAGAATATCCAAATTGTTAGTAATAATATAATAATTACGAATCTGTATTCGGTTTGTCAAGATATGCTTGTAGATGAAAGTTAGTCTATAGAAAAGTGAAGAAGTAAAGTAAGAAAAGAAGATAGAATTTCAGTTTTAAGGAGTATGCTTTGAGAAGTAATAAGTATTTAGAAAAGTGAATAAGTAAAGTAAGAAAAGAATATCTAATGATAAGTTTTCGTAGCAAGCACTAAAATATAAGTTAGAATATCCAAATTGTTAGTAATAATATAATAATTACGAATCTGTATTCGGTTTGTCAAGATATGCTTGTAGATGAAAGTTAGCATTAGAAAAGTGAAGATGTAAAGTAAGAAAAGAAGATAGAATTTCAGTTTTAAGGAGTATGCTTTGAGAAGTAATAAGTATTTAGAAAAGTGAATAAGTAAAGTAAGAAAAGAATATCTAATGATAAGTTTTCGTAGCAAGCACTAAAATATAAGTTAGAATATCCAAATTGTTAGTAATAATATAATAATTACGAATCTGTATTCGGTTTGTCAAGATATGCTTGTAGATGAAAGTTAGCATAATGAAAAGTGAAGAAGTAAAGTAAGAAAAGAAGATAGAATTTCAGTTTTAAGGAGTATGCTTTGAGAAGTAATAAGTATTTAGAAAAGTGAAGAAGTAAAGTAAGAAAAGAAGTCAGAGTTTTAGTTTTATTGAGAGTGCTTTGAGAAGTAATAAGTATTTGGAAAAGTGAAGAAGTAAAGTAAGAAAAGAATATCTAATGATAAGTTTTCGTAGCAAGCACTAAAATATAAGTTAGAATATCCAAATTGTTAGTAATAATATAATAATTACGAATCTGTATTCGGTTTGTCAAGATATGCTTGTAGATGAAAGTTAGTCTATAGAAAAGTGAAGAAGTAAAGTAAGAAAAGAAGATAGAATTTCAGTTTTAAGGAGTATGCTTTGAGAAGTAATAAGTATTTAGAAAAGTGAATAAGTAAAGTAAGAAAAGAATATCTAATGATAAGTTTTCGTAGCAAGCACTAAAATATAAGTTAGAATATCCAAATTGTTAGTAATAATATAATAATTACGAATCTGTATTCGGTTTGTCAAGATATGCTTGTAGATGAAAGTTAGTCTATAGAAAAGTGAAGAAGTAAAGTAAGAAAAGAAGATAGAATTTCAGTTTTAAGGAGTATGCTTTGAGAAGTAATAAGTATTTAGAAAAGTGAATAAGTAAAGTAAGAAAAGAATATCTAATGATAAGTTTTCGTAGCAAGCACTAAAATATAAGTTAGAATATCCAAATTGTTAGTAATAATATAATAATTACGAATCTGTATTCGGTTTGTCAAGATATGCTTGTAGATGAAAGTTAGCATTAGAAAAGTGAAGATGTAAAGTAAGAAAAGAAGATAGAATTTCAGTTTTAAGGAGTATGCTTTGAGAAGTAATAAGTATTTAGAAAAGTGAAGAAGTAAAGTAAGAAAAGAAGTCAGAGTTTTAGTTTTATTGAGAGTGCTTTGAGAAGTAATAAGTATTTGGAAAAGTGAAGAAGTAAAGTAAGAAAAGAATATCTAATGATAAGTTTTCGTAGCAAGCACTAAAATATAAGTTAGAATATCCAAATTGTTAGTAATAATATAATAATTACGAATCTGTATTCGGTTTGTCAAGATATGCTTGTAGATGAAAGTTAGTCTATAGAAAAGTGAAGAAGTAAAGTAAGAAAAGAAGATAGAATTTCAGTTTTAAGGAGTATGCTTTGAGAAGTAATAAGTATTTAGAAAAGTGAATAAGTAAAGTAAGAAAAGAATATCTAATGATAAGTTTTCGTAGCAAGCACTAAAATATAAGTTAGAATATCCAAATTGTTAGTAATAATATAATAATTACGAATCTGTATTCGGTTTGTCAAGATATGCTTGTAGATGAAAGTTAGCATTAGAAAAGTGAAGATGTAAAGTAAGAAAAGAAGATAGAATTTCAGTTTTAAGGAGTATGCTTTGAGAAGTAATAAGTATTTAGAAAAGTGAATAAGTAAAGTAAGAAAAGAATATCTAATGATAAGTTTTCGTAGCAAGCACTAAAATATAAGTTAGAATATCCAAATTGTTAGTAATAATATAATAATTACGAATCTGTATTCGGTTTGTCAAGATATGCTTGTAGATGAAAGTTAGCATAATGAAAAGTGAAGAAGTAAAGTAAGAAAAGAAGATAGAATTTCAGTTTTAAGGAGTATGCTTTGAGAAGTAATAAGTATTTAGAAAAGTGAAGAAGTAAAGTAAGAAAAGAAGTCAGAGTTTTAGTTTTATTGAGAGTGCTTTGAGAAGTAATAAGTATTTGGAAAAGTGAAGAAGTAAAGTAAGAAAAGAATATCTAATGATAAGTTTTCGTAGCAAGCACTAAAATATAAGTTAGAATATCCAAATTGTTAGTAATAATATAATAATTACGAATCTGTATTCGGTTTGTCAAGATATGCTTGTAGATGAAAGTTAGCATTAGAAAAGTGAAGATGTAAAGTAAGAAAAGAAGATAGAATTTCAGTTTTAAGGAGTATGCTTTGAGAAGTAATAAGTATTTAGAAAAGTGAATAAGTAAAGTAAGAAAAGAATATCTAATGATAAGTTTTCGTAGCAAGCACTAAAATATAAGTTAGAATATCCAAATTGTTAGTAATAATATAATAATTACGAATCTGTATTCGGTTTGTCAAGATATGCTTGTAGATGAAAGTTAGCATAATGAAAAGTGAAGAAGTAAAGTAAGAAAAGAAGATAGAATTTCAGTTTTAAGGAGTATGCTTTGAGAAGTAATAAGTATTTAGAAAAGTGAAGAAGTAAAGTAAGAAAAGAAGTCAGAGTTTTAGTTTTATTGAGAGTGCTTTGAGAAGTAATAAGTATTTGGAAAAGTGAAGAAGTAAAGTAAGAAAAGAATATCTAATGATAAGTTTTCGTAGCAAGCACTAAAATATAAGTTAGAATATCCAAATTGTTAGTAATAATATAATAATTACGAATCTGTATTCGGTTTGTCAAGATATGCTTGTAGATGAAAGTTAGTCTATAGAAAAGTGAAGAAGTAAAGTAAGAAAAGAAGATAGAATTTCAGTTTTAAGGAGTATGCTTTGAGAAGTAATAAGTATTTAGAAAAGTGAATAAGTAAAGTAAGAAAAGAATATCTAATGATAAGTTTTCGTAGCAAGCACTAAAATATAAGTTAGAATATCCAAATTGTTAGTAATAATATAATAATTACGAATCTGTATTCGGTTTGTCAAGATATGCTTGTAGATGAAAGTTAGCATTAGAAAAGTGAAGATGTAAAGTAAGAAAAGAAGATAGAATTTCAGTTTTAAGGAGTATGCTTTGAGAAGTAATAAGTATTTAGAAAAGTGAATAAGTAAAGTAAGAAAATAATATCTAATGATAAGTTTTCGTAGCAAGCACTAAAATATAAGTTAGAATATCCAAATTGTTAGTAATAATATAATAATTACGAATCTGTATTCGGTTTGTCAAGATATGCTTGTAGATGAAAGTTAGCATAATGAAAAGTGAAGAAGTAAAGTAAGAAAAGAAGATAGAATTTCAGTTTTAAGGAGTATGCTTTGAGAAGTAATAAGTATTTAGAAAAGTGAAGAAGTAAAGTAAGAAAAGAAGTCAGAGTTTTAGTTTTATTGAGAGTGCTTTGAGAAGTAATAAGTATTTGGAAAAGTGAAGAAGTAAAGTAAGAAAAGAATATCTAATGATAAGTTTTCGTAGCAAGCACTAAAATATAAGTTAGAATATCCAAATTGTTAGTAATAATATAATAATTACGAATCTGTATTCGGTTTGTCAAGATATGCTTGTAGATGAAAGTTAGTCTATAGAAAAGTGAAGAAGTAAAGTAAGAAAAGAAGATAGAATTTCAGTTTTAAGGAGTATGCTTTGAGAAGTAATAAGTATTTAGAAAAGTGAATAAGTAAAGTAAGAAAAGAATATCTAATGATAAGTTTTCGTAGCAAGCACTAAAATATAAGTTAGAATATCCAAATTGTTAGTAATAATATAATAATTACGAATCTGTATTCGGTTTGTCAAGATATGCTTGTAGATGAAAGTTAGCATTAGAAAAGTGAAGATGTAAAGTAAGAAAAGAAGATAGAATTTCAGTTTTAAGGAGTATGCTTTGAGAAGTAATAAGTATTTAGAAAAGTGAATAAGTAAAGTAAGAAAAGAAGTCAGAGTTTTAGTTTTATTGAGAGTGCTTTGAGAAGTAATAAGTATTTGGAAAAGTGAAGAAGTAAAGTAAGAAAAGAATATCTAATGATAAGTTTTCGTAGCAAGCACTAAAATATAAGTTAGAATATCCAAATTGTTAGTAATAATATAATAATTACGAATCTGTATTCGGTTTGTCAAGATATGCTTGTAGATGAAAGTTAGTCTATAGAAAAGTGAAGAAGTAAAGTAAGAAAAGAAGATAGAATTTCAGTTTTAAGGAGTATGCTTTCAGAAGTAATAAGTATTTAGAAAAGTGAATAAGTAAAGTAAGAAAAGAATATCTAATGATAAGTTTTCGTAGCAAGCACTAAAATATAAGTTAGAATATCCAAATTGTTAGTAATAATATAATAATTACGAATCTGTATTCGGTTTGTCAAGATATGCTTGTAGATGAAAGTTAGCATAATGAAAAGTGAAGAAGTAAAGTAAGAAAAGAAGATAGAATTTCAGTTTTAAGGAGTATGCTTTGAGAAGTAATAAGTATTTAGAAAAGTGAAGAAGTAAAGTAAGAAAAGAAGTCAGAGTTTTAGTTTTATTGAGAGTGCTTTGAGAAGTAATAAGTATTTGGAAAAGTGAAGAAGTAAAGTAAGAAAAGAATATCTAATGATAAGTTTTCGTAGCAAGCACTAAAATATAAGTTAGAATATCCAAATTGTTAGTAATAATATAATAATTACGAATCTGTATTCGGTTTGTCAAGATATGCTTGTAGATGAAAGTTAGTCTATAGAAAAGTGAAGAAGTAAAGTAAGAAAAGAAGATAGAATTTCAGTTTTAAGGAGTATGCTTTGAGAAGTAATAAGTATTTAGAAAAGTGAATAAGTAAAGTAAGAAAAGAATATCTAATGATAAGTTTTCGTAGCAAGCACTAAAATATAAGTTAGAATATCCAAATTGTTAGTAATAATATAATAATTACGAATCTGTATTCGGTTTGTCAAGATATGCTTGTAGATGAAAGTTAGTCTATAGAAAAGTGAAGAAGTAAAGTAAGAAAAGAAGATAGAATTTCAGTTTTAAGGAGTATGCTTTGAGAAGTAATAAGTATTTAGAAAAGTGAAGAAGTAAAGTAAGAAAAGAAGTCAGAGTTTTAGTTTTATTGAGAGTGCTTTGAGAAGTAATAAGTATTTGGAAAAGTGAAGAAGTAAAGTAAGAAAAGAATATCTAATGATAAGTTTTCGTAGCAAGCACTAAAATATAAGTTAGAATATCCAAATTGTTAGTAATAATATAATAATTACGAATCTGTATTCGGTTTGTCAAGATATGCTTGTAGATGAAAGTTAGTCTATAGAAAAGTGAAGAAGTAAAGTAAGAAAAGAAGATAGAATTTCAGTTTTAAGGAGTATGCTTTGAGAAGTAATAAGTATTTAGAAAAGTGAATAAGTAAAGTAAGAAAAGAATATCTAATGATAAGTTTTCGTAGCAAGCACTAAAATATAAGTTAGAATATCCAAATTGTTAGTAATAATATAATAATTACGAATCTGTATTCGGTTTGTCAAGATATGCTTGTAGATGAAAGTTAGCATTAGAAAAGTGAAGATGTAAAGTAAGAAAAGAAGATAGAATTTCAGTTTTAAGGAGTATGCTTTGAGAAGTAATAAGTATTTAGAAAAGTGAATAAGTAAAGTAAGAAAAGAATATCTAATGATAAGTTTTCGTAGCAAGCACTAAAATATAAGTTAGAATATCCAAATTGTTAGTAATAATATAATAATTACGAATCTGTATTCGGTTTGTCAAGATATGCTTGTAGATGAAAGTTAGCATAATGAAAAGTGAAGAAGTAAAGTAAGAAAAGAAGATAGAATTTCAGTTTTAAGGAGTATGCTTTGAGAAGTAATAAGTATTTAGAAAAGTGAAGAAGTAAAGTAAGAAAAGAAGTCAGAGTTTTAGTTTTATTGAGAGTGCTTTGAGAAGTAATAAGTATTTGGAAAAGTGAAGAAGTAAAGTAAGAAAAGAATATCTAATGATAAGTTTTCGTAGCAAGCACTAAAATATAAGTTAGAATATCCAAATTGTTAGTAATAATATAATAATTACGAATCTGTATTCGGTTTGTCAAGATATGCTTGTAGATGAAAGTTAGCATTAGAAAAGTGAAGATGTAAAGTAAGAAAAGAAGATAGAATTTCAGTTTTAAGGAGTATGCTTTGAGAAGTAATAAGTATTTAGAAAAGTGAATAAGTAAAGTAAGAAAAGAATATCTAATGATAAGTTTTCGTAGCAAGCACTAAAATATAAGTTAGAATATCCAAATTGTTAGTAATAATATAATAATTACGAATCTGTATTCGGTTTGTCAAGATATGCTTGTAGATGAAAGTTAGCATAATGAAAAGTGAAGAAGTAAAGTAAGAAAAGAAGATAGAATTTCAGTTTTAAGGAGTATGCTTTGAGAAGTAATAAGTATTTAGAAAAGTGAAGAAGTAAAGTAAGAAAAGAAGTCAGAGTTTTAGTTTTATTGAGAGTGCTTTGAGAAGTAATAAGTATTTGGAAAAGTGAAGAAGTAAAGTAAGAAAAGAATATCTAATGATAAGTTTTCGTAGCAAGCACTAAAATATAAGTTAGAATATCCAAATTGTTAGTAATAATATAATAATTACGAATCTGTATTCGGTTTGTCAAGATATGCTTGTAGATGAAAGTTAGTCTATAGAAAAGTGAAGAAGTAAAGTAAGAAAAGAAGATAGAATTTCAGTTTTAAGGAGTATGCTTTGAGAAGTAATAAGTATTTAGAAAAGTGAATAAGTAAAGTAAGAAAAGAATATCTAATGATAAGTTTTCGTAGCAAGCACTAAAATATAAGTTAGAATATCCAAATTGTTAGTAATAATATAATAATTACGAATCTGTATTCGGTTTGTCAAGATATGCTTGTAGATGAAAGTTAGCATTAGAAAAGTGAAGATGTAAAGTAAGAAAAGAAGATAGAATTTCAGTTTTAAGGAGTATGCTTTGAGAAGTAATAAGTATTTAGAAAAGTGAATAAGTAAAGTAAGAAAAGAATATCTAATGATAAGTTTTCGTAGCAAGCACTAAAATATAAGTTAGAATATCCAAATTGTTAGTAATAATATAATAATTACGAATCTGTATTCGGTTTGTCAAGATATGCTTGTAGATGAAAGTTAGCATTAGAAAAGTGAAGATGTAAAGTAAGAAAAGAAGATAGAATTTCAGTTTTAAGGAGTATGCTTTGAGAAGTAATAAGTATTTAGAAAAGTGAATAAGTAAAGTAAGAAAAGAAGTCAGAGTTTTAGTTTTATTGAGAGTGCTTTGAGAAGTAATAAGTATTTGGAAAAGTGAAGAAGTAAAGTAAGAAAAGAATATCTAATGATAAGTTTTCGTAGCAAGCACTAAAATATAAGTTAGAATATCCAAATTGTTAGTAATAATATAATAATTACGAATCTGTATTCGGTTTGTCAAGATATGCTTGTAGATGAAAGTTAGTCTATAGAAAAGTGAAGAAGTAAAGTAAGAAAAGAAGATAGAATTTCAGTTTTAAGGAGTATGCTTTGAGAAGTAATAAGTATTTAGAAAAGTGAAGAAGTAAAGTAAGAAAAGAATATCTAATGATAAGTTTTCGTAGCAAGCACTAAAATATAAGTTAGAATATCCAAATTGTTAGTAATAATATAATAATTACGAATCTGTATTCGGTTTGTCAAGATATGCTTGTAGATGAAAGTTAGCATAATGAAAAGTGAAGAAGTAAAGTAAGAAAAGAAGATAGAATTTCAGTTTTAAGGAGTATGCTTTGAGAAGTAATAAGTATTTAGAAAAGTGAAGAAGTAAAGTAAGAAAAGAAGTCAGAGTTTTAGTTTTATTGAGAGTGCTTTGAGAAGTAATAAGTATTTGGAAAAGTGAAGAAGTAAAGTAAGAAAAGAATATCTAATGATAAGTTTTCGTAGCAAGCACTAAAATATAAGTTAGAATATCCAAATTGTTAGTAATAATATAATAATTACGAATCTGTATTCGGTTTGTCAAGATATGCTTGTAGATGAAAGTTAGTCTATAGAAAAGTGAAGAAGTAAAGTAAGAAAAGAAGATAGAATTTCAGTTTTAAGGAGTATGCTTTGAGAAGTAATAAGTATTTAGAAAAGTGAATAAGTAAAGTAAGAAAAGAATATCTAATGATAAGTTTTCGTAGCAAGCACTAAAATATAAGTTAGAATATCCAAATTGTTAGTAATAATATAATAATTACGAATCTGTATTCGGTTTGTCAAGATATGCTTGTAGATGAAAGTTAGTCTATAGAAAAGTGAAGAAGTAAAGTAAGAAAAGAAGATAGAATTTCAGTTTTAAGGAGTATGCTTTGAGAAGTAATAAGTATTTAGAAAAGTGAATAAGTAAAGTAAGAAAAGAATATCTAATGATAAGTTTTCGTAGCAAGCACTAAAATATAAGTTAGAATATCCAAATTGTTAGTAATAATATAATAATTACGAATCTGTATTCGGTTTGTCAAGATATGCTTGTAGATGAAAGTTAGCATAATGAAAAGTGAAGAAGTAAAGTAAGAAAAGAAGATAGAATTTCAGTTTTAAGGAGTATGCTTTGAGAAGTAATAAGTATTTAGAAAAGTGAAGAAGTAAAGTAAGAAAAGAAGTCAGAGTTTTAGTTTTATTGAGAGTGCTTTGAGAAGTAATAAGTATTTGGAAAAGTGAAGAAGTAAAGTAAGAAAAGAATATCTAATGATAAGTTTTCGTAGCAAGCACTAAAATATAAGTTAGAATATCCAAATTGTTAGTAATAATATAATAATTACGAATCTGTATTCGGTTTGTCAAGATATGCTTGTAGATGAAAGTTAGTCTATAGAAAAGTGAAGAAGTAAAGTAAGAAAAGAAGATAGAATTTCAGTTTTAAGGAGTATGCTTTGAGAAGTAATAAGTATTTAGAAAAGTGAATAAGTAAAGTAAGAAAAGAATATCTAATGATAAGTTTTCGTAGCAAGCACTAAAATATAAGTTAGAATATCCAAATTGTTAGTAATAATATAATAATTACGAATCTGTATTCGGTTTGTCAAGATATGCTTGTAGATGAAAGTTAGCATTAGAAAAGTGAAGATGTAAAGTAAGAAAAGAAGATAGAATTTCAGTTTTAAGGAGTATGCTTTGAGAAGTAATAAGTATTTAGAAAAGTGAATAAGTAAAGTAAGAAAAGAATATCTAATGATAAGTTTTCGTAGCAAGCACTAAAATATAAGTTAGAATATCCAAATTGTTAGTAATAATATAATAATTACGAATCTGTATTCGGTTTGTCAAGATATGCTTGTAGATGAAAGTTAGCATAATGAAAAGTGAAGAAGTAAAGTAAGAAAAGAAGATAGAATTTCAGTTTTAAGGAGTATGCTTTGAGAAGTAATAAGTATTTAGAAAAGTGAAGAAGTAAAGTAAGAAAAGAAGTCAGAGTTTTAGTTTTATTGAGAGTGCTTTGAGAAGTAATAAGTATTTGGAAAAGTGAAGAAGTAAAGTAAGAAAAGAATATCTAATGATAAGTTTTCGTAGCAAGCACTAAAATATAAGTTAGAATATCCAAATTGTTAGTAATAATATAATAATTACGAATCTGTATTCGGTTTGTCAAGATATGCTTGTAGATGAAAGTTAGTCTATAGAAAAGTGAAGAAGTAAAGTAAGAAAAGAAGATAGAATTTCAGTTTTAAGGAGTATGCTTTGAGAAGTAATAAGTATTTAGAAAAGTGAATAAGTAAAGTAAGAAAAGAATATCTAATGATAAGTTTTCGTAGCAAGCACTAAAATATAAGTTAGAATATCCAAATTGTTAGTAATAATATAATAATTACGAATCTGTATTCGGTTTGTCAAGATATGCTTGTAGATGAAAGTTAGCATTAGAAAAGTGAAGATGTAAAGTAAGAAAAGAAGATAGAATTTCAGTTTTAAGGAGTATGCTTTGAGAAGTAATAAGTATTTAGAAAAGTGAATAAGTAAAGTAAGAAAAGAATATCTAATGATAAGTTTTCGTAGCAAGCACTAAAATATAAGTTAGAATATCCAAATTGTTAGTATAATATAATAATTACGAATCTGTATTCGGTTTGTCAAGATATGCTTGTAGATGAAAGTTAGCATTAGAAAAGTGAAGATGTAAAGTAAGAAAAGAAGATAGAATTTCAGTTTTAAGGAGTATGCTTTGAGAAGTAATAAGTATTTAGAAAAGTGAATAAGTAAAGTAAGAAAAGAATATCTAATGATAAGTTTTCGTAGCAAGCACTAAAATATAAGTTAGAATATCCAAATTGTTAGTAATAATATAATAATTACGAATCTGTATTCGTTTGTCAAGATATGCTTGTAGATGAAAGTTAGCATAATGAAAAAGTGAAGAAGTAAAGTAAGAAAAGAAGATAGAATTTCAGTTTTAAGGAGTATGCTTTGAGAAGTAATAAGTATTTAGAAAAAGTGAAGAAGTAAAGTAAGAAAAGAAGTCAGAGTTTTAGTTTTATTGAGAGTGCTTTGAGAAGTAATAAGTATTTGGAAAAGTGAAGAAGTAAAGTAAGAAAAGAATATCTAATGATAAGTTTTCGTAGCAAGCACTAAATATAAGTTAGAATATCCAAATTGTTAGTAATAATATAATAATTACGAATCTGTATTCGGTTTGTCAAGATATGCTTGTAGATGAAAGTTAGTCTATAGAAAAGTGAAGAAGTAAAGTAAGAAAAGAAGATAGAATTTCAGTTTTAAGGAGTATGCTTTGAGAAGTAATAAGTATTTAGAAAAGTGAATAAGTAAAGTAAGAAAAGAATATCTAATGATAAGTTTTCGTAGCAAGCACTAAAATATAAGTTAGAATATCCAAATTGTTAGTAATAATATAATAATTACGAATCTGTATTCGGTTTGTCAAGATATGCTTGTAGATGAAAGTTAGCATTAGAAAAAGTGAAGATGTAAAGTAAGAAAAGAAGATAGAATTTCAGTTTTAAGGAGTATGCTTTGAGAAGTAATAAGTATTTAGAAAAGTGAATAAGTAAAGTAAGAAAAGAATATCTAATGATAAGTTTTCGTAGCAAGCACTAAAATATAAGTTAGAATATCCAAATTGTTAGTAATAATATAATAATTACGAATCTGTATTCGGTTTGTCAAGATATGCTTGTAGATGAAAGTTAGCATAATGAAAAGTGAAGAAGTAAAGTAAGAAAAGAAGATAGAATTTCAGTTTTAAGGAGTATGCTTTGAGAAGTAATAAGTATTTAGAAAAGTGAAGAAGTAAAGTAAGAAAAGAAGTCAGAGTTTTAGTTTTATTGAGAGTGCTTTGAGAAGTAATAAGTATTTGGAAAAGTGAAGAAGTAAAGTAAGAAAAGAATATCTAATGATAAGTTTTCGTAGCAAGCACTAAAATATAAGTTAGAATATCCAAATTGTTAGTAATAATATAATAATTACGAATCTGTATTCGGTTTGTCAAGATATGCTTGTAGATGAAAGTTAGTCCTATAGAAAAGTGAAGAAGTAAAGTAAGAAAAGAAGATAGAATTTCAGTTTTAAGGAGTATGCTTTGAGAAGTAATAAGTATTTAGAAAGTGAATAAGTAAAGTAAGAAAAGAATATCTAATGATAAGTTTTCGTAGCAAGCACTAAATATAAGTAGAATATCCAAATTGTTAGTAATAATATAATAATTACGAATCTGTATTCGGTTTGTCAAGATATGCTTGTAGATGAAAGTTAGCATTAGAAAAGTGAAGATGTAAAGTAAGAAAAGAAGATAGAATTTCAGTTTTAAGGAGTATGCTTTGAGAAGTAATAAGTATTTAGAAAAGTGAATAAGTAAAGTAAGAAAAGAATATCTAATGATAAGTTTTCGTAGCAAGCACTAAAATATAAGTTACGAATATCCCAAATTGTTAGTAATATATAATAATTACGAATCTGTATTCGGTTTGTCAAGATATGCTTGTAGATGAAAGTTAGCATTAGAAAAGTGAAGATGTAAAGTAAGAAAAGAAGATAGAATTTCAGTTTTAAGGAGTATGCTTTGAGAAGTAATAAGTATTAGAAAAGTGAATAAGTAAAGTAAGAAAAGAATATCTAATGATAAGTTTTCGTAGCAAGCACTAAAATATAAGTTAGAATATCCAAATTGTTAGTAATAATATAATAATTACGAATCTGTATTCGGTTTGTCAAGATATGCTTGTAGATGAAAGTTAGCATAATGAAAAGTGAAGAAGTAAAGTAAGAAAAGAAGATAGAATTTCAGTTTTAAGGAGTATGCTTTGAGAAGTAATAAGTATTAGAAAAGTGAAGAAGTAAAGTAAGAAAAGAAGTCAGAGTTTTAGTTTTATTGAGAGTGCTTTGAGAAGTAATAAGTATTTGGAAAAGTGAAGAAGTAAGTAAGAAAAGAATATCTAATGATAAGTTTTCGTAGCAAGCACTAAAATATAAGTTAGAATATCCAAATTGTTAGTAATAATATAATAATTACGAATCTGTATTCGGTTTGTCAAGATATGCTTGTAGATGAAAGTTAGTCTATAGAAAAGTGAAGAAGTAAAGTAAGAAAAGAAGATAGAATTTCAGTTTTAAGGAGTATGCTTTGAGAAGTAATAAGTATTTAGAAAAGTGAATAAGTAAAGTAAGAAAAGAATATCTAATGATAAGTTTTCGTAGCAAGCACTAAAATATAAGTTAGAATATCCAAATTGTTAGTAATAATATAATAATTACGAATCTGTATTCGGTTTGTCAAGATATGCTTGTAGATGAAAGTTAGCATTAGAAAAGTGAAGATGTAAAGTAAGAAAAGAAGATAGAATTTCAGTTTTAAGGAGTATGCTTTGAGAAGTAATAAGTATTTAGAAAAGTGAATAAGTAAAGTAAGAAAAGAATATCTAATGATAAGTTTTCGTAGCAAGCACTAAAATATAAGTTAGAATATCCAAATTGTTAGTAATAATATAATAATTACGAATCTGTATTCGGTTTGTCAAGGATATGCTCTGTAGATGAAAGTTAGCATTAGAAAAGTGAAGATGTAAAGTAAGAAAAGAAGATAGAATTTCAGTTTTAAGGAGTAGCTTTGAGAAGTAATAAGTATTTAGAAAAGTGAATAAGTAAAGTAAGAAAAGAATATCTAATGATAAGTTTTCGTAGCAGCACTAAAATATAAGTTAGAATATCCAAATTGTTAGTAATAATATAATAATTACGAATCTGTATTCGGTTTGTCAAGATATGCTTGTAGATGAAAGTTAGCATAATGAAAAGTGAAGAAGTAAAGTAAGAAAAGAAGATAGAATTTCAGTTTTAAGGAGTATGCTTTGAGAAGTAATAAGTATTTAGAAAAGTGAAGAAGTAAAGTAAGAAAAGAAGTCAGAGTTTTAGTTTTATTGAGAGTGCTTTGAGAAGTAATAAGTATTTGGAAAAGTGAAGAAGTAAAGTAAGAAAAGAATATCTAATGATAAGTTTTCGTAGCAAGCACTAAAATATAAGTTAGAATATCCAAATTGTTAGTAATAATATAATAATTACGAATCTGTATTCGGTTTGTCAAGATATGCTTGTAGATGAAAGTTAGCATTAGAAAAGTGAAGATGTAAAGTAAGAAAAGAAGATAGAATTTCAGTTTTAAGGAGTATGCTTTGAGAAGTAATAAGTATTTAGAAAAGTGAATAAGTAAAGTAAGAAAAGAATATCTAATGATAAGTTTTCGTAGCAAGCACTAAAATATAAGTTAGAATATCCAAATTGTTAGTAATAATATAATAATTACGAATCTGTATTCGGTTTGTCAAGATATGCTTGTAGATGAAAGTTAGCATAATGAAAAGTGAAGAAGTAAAGTAAGAAAAGAAGATAGAATTTCAGTTTTAAGGAGTATGCTTTGAGAAGTAATAAGTATTTAGAAAAGTGAAGAAGTAAAGTAAGAAAAGAAGTCAGAGTTTTAGTTTTATTGAGAGTGCTTTGAGAAGTAATAAGTATTTGGAAAAGTGAAGAAGTAAAGTAAGAAAAGAATATCTAATGATAAGTTTTCGTAGCAAGCACTAAAATATAAGTTAGAATATCCAAATTGTTAGTAATAATATAATAATTACCGAATCTGTATTCGGTTTGTCAAGATATGCTTGTAGATGAAAGTTAGTCTATAGAAAAGTGAAGAAGTAAAGTAAGAAAAGAAGATAGAATTTCAGTTTTAAGGAGTATGCTTTGAGAAGTAATAAGTATTTAGAAAAGTGAATAAGTAAAGTAAGAAAAGAATATCTAATGATAAGTTTTCGTAGCAAGCACTAAAATATAAGTTAGAATATCCAAATTGTTAGTAATAATATAATAATTACGAATCTGTATTCGGTTTGTCAAGATATGCTTGTAGATGAAAGTTAGCATTAGAAAAGTGAAGATGTAAAGTAAGAAAAGAAGATAGAATTTCAGTTTTAAGGAGTATGCTTTGAGAAGTAATAAGTATTTAGAAAAGTGAATAAGTAAAGTAAGAAAAGAATATCTAATGATAAGTTTTCGTAGCAAGCACTAAAAATATAAGTTAGGAATATCCAAATTGTTAGTAATAATATAATAATTACGAATCTGTATTCGGTTTGTCAAGATATGCTTGTAGATGAAAGTTAGCATAATGAAAAGTGAAGAAGTAAAGTAAGAAAAGAAGATAGAATTTCAGTTTTAAGGAGTATGCTTTGAGAAGTAATAAGTATTTAGAAAAGTGAAGAAGTAAAGTAAGAAAAGAAGTCAGAGTTTTAGTTTTATTGAGAGTGCTTTGAGAAGTAATAAGTATTTGGAAAAGTGAAGAAGTAAAGTAAGAAAAGAATATCTAATGATAGTTTTCGTAGCAAGCACTAAAATATAAGTTAGAATATCCAAATTGTTAGTAATAATATAATAATTACGAATCTGTATTCGGTTTGTCAAGATATGCTTGTAGATGAAAGTTAGTCTATAGAAAAGTGAAGAAGTAAAGTAAGAAAAGAAGATAGAATTTCAGTTTTAAGGAGTATGCTTTGAGAAGTAATAAGTATTTAGAAAAGTGAATAAGTAAAGTAAGAAAAGAATATCTAATGATAAGTTTTCGTAGCAAGCACTAAATATAAGTTAGAATATCCAAATTGTTAGTAATAATATAAATAATTACGAATCTGTATTCGGTTTGTCAAGATATGCTTGTAGATGAAAGTTAGCATTAGAAAAGTGAAGATGTAAAGTAAGAAAAGAAGATAGAATTTCAGTTTTAAGGAGTATGCTTTGAGAAGTAATAAGTATTAGAAAAGTGAATAAGTAAAGTAAGAAAAGAATATCTAATGATAAGTTTTCGTAGCAAGCACTAAAATATAAGTTAGAATATCCAAATTGTTAGTAATAATATAATAATTACGAATCTGTATTCGGTTTGTCAAGATATGCTTGTAGATGAAAGTTAGCATAATGAAAAGTGAAGAAGTAAAGTAAGAAAAGAAGATAGAATTTCAGTTTTAAGGAGTATGCTTTGAGAAGTAATAAGTATTTAGAAAAGTGAAGAAGTAAAGTAAGAAAAGAAGTCAGAGTTTTAGTTTTATTGAGAGTGCTTTGAGAAGTAATAAGTATTTGGAAAAGTGAAGAAGTAAAGTAAGAAAAGAATATCTAATGATAAGTTTTCGTAGCAAGCACTAAAATATAAGTTAGAATATCCAATTGTTAGTAATAATATAATAATTACGAATCTGTATTCGGTTTGTCAAGATATGCTTGTAGATGAAAGTTAGTCTATAGAAAAGTGAAGAAGTAAAGTAAGAAAAGAAGATAGAATTTCAGTTTTAAGGAGTATGCTTTGAGAAGTAATACGTATTTAGAAAAGTGAATAAGTAAAGTAAGAAAAGAATATCTAATGATAAGTTTTCGTAGCAAGCACTAAAATATAAGTTAGAATATCCAAATTGTTAGTAATAATATAATAATTACGAATCTGTATTCGGTTTGTCAAGATATGCTTGTAGATGAAAGTTAGCATTAGAAAAGTGAAGATGTAAAGTAAGAAAAGAAGATAGGAATTTCAGTTTAAGGAGTATGCTTTGAGAAGTAATAAGTATTTAGAAAGTGAATAAGTAAAGTAAGAAAAGAATATCTAATGATAAGTTTTCGTAGCAAGCACTAAAATATAAGTTAGAATATCCAAATTGTTAGTAATAATATAATAATTACGAATCTGTATTCGGTTTGTCCAAGATATGCTTGTAGATGAAAGTTAGCATAATGAAAAGTGAAGAAGTAAAGTAAGAAAAGAAGATAGAATTTCAGTTTTAAGGAGTATGCTTTGAGAAGTAATAAGTATTTAGAAAAGTGAAGAAGTAAAGTAAGAAAAGAAAGTCAGAGTTTTAGTTTTATTGAGAGTGCTTTGAGAAGTAATAAGTATTTGGAAAAGTGAAGAAGTAAAGTAAGAAAAGAATATCTAATGATAAGTTTTCGTAGCAAGCACTAAAATATAAGTTAGAATATCCAAATTGTTAGTAATAATATAATAATTACGAATCTGTATTCGGTTTGTCAAGATATGCTTGTAGATGAAAGTTAGTCTATAGAAAAGTGAAGAAGTAAAGTAAGAAAAGAAGATAGAATTTCAGTTTTAAGGAGTATGCTTTGAGAAGTAATAAGTATTTAGAAAAGTGAATAAGTAAAGTAAGAAAAGAATATCTAATGATAAGTTTTCGTAGCAAGCACTAAAATATAAGTTAGAATATCCAAATTGTTAGTAATAATATAATAATTACGAATCTGTATTCGGTTTGTCAAGATATGCTTGTAGATGAAAGTTAGCATTAGAAAAGTGAAGATGTAAAGTAAGAAAAGAAGATAGAATTTCAGTTTTAAGGAGTATGCTTTGAGAAGTAATAAGTATTTAGAAAAGTGAATAAGTAAAGTAAGAAAAGAATATCTAATGATAAGTTTTCGTAGCAAGCACTAAAATATAAGTTAGAATATCCAAATTGTTAGTAATAATATAATAATTACGAATCTGTATTCGGTTTGTCCAAGATATGCTTGTAGATGAAAGTTAGCATAATGAAAAGTGAAGAAGTAAAGTAAGAAAAGAAGATAGAATTTCAGTTTTAAGGAGTATGCTTTGAGAAGTAATAAGTATTTAGAAAAAGTGAAGAAGTAAAGTAAGAAAAGAAGTCAGAGTTTTAGTTTTATTGAGAGTGCTTTGAGAAGTAATAAGTATTTGGAAAAGTGAAGAAGTAAGTAAGAAAAGAATATCTAATGATAAGTTTTCGTAGCAAGCACTAAAATATAAGTTAGAATATCCAAATTGTTAGTAATAATATAATAATTACGAATCCTGTATTCGGTTTGTCAAGATATGCTTGTAGATGAAAGTTAGTCTATAGAAAAGTGAAGAAGTAAAGTAAGAAAAGAAGATAGAATTTCAGTTTTAAGGAGTATGCTTTGAGAAGTAATAAGTATTTAGAAAAGTGAATAAGTAAAGTAAGAAAAGGAATATCTAATGATAAGTTTTCGTAGCAAGCACTAAAATATAAGTTAGAATATCCAAATTGTTAGTAATAATATAATAATTACGAATCTGTATTCGGTTTGTCAAGATATGCTTGTAGATGAAAGTTAGCATTAGAAAAGTGAAGATGTAAAGTAAGAAAAGAAGATAGAATTTCAGTTTTAAGGAGTATGCTTTGAGAAGTAATAAGTATTTGGAAAAGTGAAGAAGTAAAGTAAGAAAAGAATATCTAATGATAAGTTTTCGTAGCAAGCACTAAAATATAAGTTAGAATATCCAAATTGTTAGTAATAATATAATAATTACGAATCTGTATTCGGTTTGTCAAGATATGCTTGTAGATGAAAGTTAGCATAATGAAAAGTGAAGAAGTAAAGTAAGAAAAGAAGATAGAATTTCAGTTTTAAGGAGTATGCTTTGAGAAGTAATAAGTATTTAGAAAAGTGAAGAAGTAAAGTAAGAAAAGAAGTCAGAGTTTTAGTTTTATTGAGAGTGCTTTGAGAAGTAATAAGTATTTGGAAAAGTGAAGAAGTAAAGTAAGAAAAGAATATCTAATGATAAGTTTTCGTAGCAAAGCACTAAAATATAAGTTAGAATATCCAAATTGTTAGTAATAATATAATAATTACGAATCTGTATTCGGTTTGTCAAGATATGCTTGTAGATGAAAGTTAGTCTATAGAAAAGTGAAGAAGTAAAGTAAGAAAAGAAGATAGAATTTTCAGTTTTAAGGGAGTATGCTTTGAGAAGTAATAAGTATTTAGAAAAGTGAATAAGTAAAGTAAGAAAAGAATATCTAATGATAAGTTTTCGTAGCAAGCACTAAAATATAAGTTAGAATATCCAAATTGTTAGTAATAATATAATAATTACGAATCTGTATTCGGTTTGTCAAGATATGCTTGTAGATGAAAGTTAGCATTAGAAAAGTGAAGATGTAAAGTAAGAAAAAGAAGATAGAATTTCAGTTTAAGGAGTATGCTTTGAGAAGTAATAAGTATTTAGAAAAGTGAATAAGTAAAGTAAGAAAAGAATATCTAATGATAAGTTTTCGTAGCAAGCACTAAAATATAAGTTAGAATATCCAAATTGTTAGTAATAATAAATAATTACGAATCTGTATTCGGTTTGTCAAGATATGCTTGTAGATGAAAGTTAGCATAATGAAAAGTGAAGAAGTAAAGTAAGAAAAGAAGATAGAATTTCAGTTTTAAGGAGTATGCTTTGAGAAGTAATAAGTATTTAGAAAAGTGAAGAAGTAAAGTAAGAAAAGAAGTCAGAGTTTTAGTTTTATTGAGAGTGCTTTGAGAAGTAATAAGTATTTGGAAAAGTGAAGAAGTAAAGTAAGAAAAGAATATCTAATGATAAGTTTTCGTAGCAAGCACTAAAATATAAGTTAGAATATCCAAATTGTTAGTAATAATATAATAATTACGAATCTGTATTCGGTTTGTCAAGATATGCTTGTAGATGAAAGTTAGTCTATAGAAAAGTGAAGAAGTAAAGTAAGAAAAGAAGATAGAATTTCAGTTTTAAGGAGTATGCATTGAGAAGTAATAAGTATTTAGAAAAGTGAATAAGTAAAGTAAGAAAAGAATATCTAATGATAAGTTTTCGTAGCAAGCACTAAAATATAAGTTAGAATATCCAAATTGTTAGTAATAATATAATAATTACGAATCTGTATTCGGTTTGTCAAGATATGCTTGTAGATGAAAGTTAGCATTAGAAAAGTGAAGATGTAAAGTAAGAAAAGAAGATAGAATTTCAGTTTTAAGGAGTATGCTTTGAGAAGTAATAAGTATTTAGAAAAGTGAATAAGTAAAGTAAGAAAAGAATATCTAATGATAAGTTTTCGTAGCAAGCACTAAAATATAAGTTAGAATATCCAAATTGTTAGTAATAATATAATAATTACGAATCTGTATTCGGTTTGTCAAGATATGCTTGTAGATGAAAGTTAGCATAATGAAAAGTGAAGAAGTAAAGTAAGAAAAGAAGATAGAATTTCAGTTTTAAGGAGTATGCTTTGAGAAGTAATAAGTATTTAGAAAAGTGAAGAAGTAAAGTAAGAAAAGAAGTCAGAGTTTTAGTTTTATTGAGAGTGCTTTGAGAAGTAATAAGTATTTGGAAAAGTGAAGAAGTAAAGTAAGAAAAGAATATCTAATGATAAGTTTTCGTAGCAAGCACTAAAATATAAGTTAGAATATCCAAATTGTTAGTAATAATATAATAATTACGAATCTGTATTCGGTTTGTCAAGATATGCTTGTAGATGAAAGTTAGTCTATAGAAAAGTGAAGAAGTAAAGTAAGAAAAGAAGATAGAATTTCAGTTTTAAGGAGTATGCTTTGAGAAGTAATAAGTATTTAGAAAAGTGAATAAGTAAAGTAAGAAAAGAATATCTAATGATAAGTTTTCGTAGCAAGCACTAAAATATAAGAATAGAAAAGAATATCTAATGATAAGTTTTCGTAGCAAGCACTAAAATATAAGTTAGAATATCCAAATTGTTAGTAATAATATAATAATTACGAATCTGTATTCGGTTTGTCAAGATATGCTTGTAGATGAAAGTTAGTCTATAGAAAAGTGAAGAAGTAAAGTAAGAAAAGAAGATAGAATTTCAGTTTTAAGGAGTATGCTTTGAGAAGTAATAAGTATTTAGAAAAGTGAATAAGTAAAGTAAGAAAAGAATATCTAATGATAAGTTTTCGTAGCAAGCACTAAAATATAAGTTAGAATATCCAAATTGTTAGTAATAATAATTACGAATCTGTATTCGGTTTGTCAAGATATGCTTGTAGATGAAAGTTAGTCTATAGAAAAGTGAAGAAGTAAAGTAAGAAAAGAAGATAGAATTTCAGTTTTAAGGAGTATGCTTTGAGAAGTAATAAGTATTAGAAAAGTGAATAAGTAAAGTAAGAAAAGAATATCTAATGATAAGTTTTCGTAGCAAGCACTAAAATATAAGTTAGAATATCCAAATTGTTAGTAATAATATAATAATTACGAATCTGTATTCGGTTTGTCAAGATATGCTTGTAGATGAAAGTTAGCATTAGAAAGTGAAGATGTAAAGTAAGAAAAGAAGATAGAATTTCAGTTTTAAGGAGTATGCTTTGAGAAGTAATAAGTATTTAGAAAAGTGAATAAGTAAAGTAAGAAAAGAATATCTAATGATAAGTTTTCGTAGCAAGCACTAAAATATAAGTTAGAATATCCAAATTGTTAGTAATAATATAATAATTACGAATCTGTATTCGGTTGTCAAGATATGCTTGTAGATGAAAGTTAGCATAATGAAAAGTGAAGAAGAATATCCAAATTGTTAGTAATAATATAAATAATTACGAATCTGTATTCGGTTTGTCAAGATATGCTTGTAGATGAAAGTTAGCATAATGAAAAGTGAAGAAGTAAAGTAAGAAAAGAAGATAGAATTTCAGTTTTAAGGAGTATGCTTTGAGAAGTAATAAGTATTTAGAAAAGTGAAGAAGTAAAGTAAGAAAAGAAGTCAGAGTTTTAGTTTTATTGAGAGTGCTTTGAGAAGTAATAAGTATTTGGAAAAGTGAAGAAGTAAAGTAAGAAAAGAATATCTAATGATAAGTTTTCGTAGCAAGCACTAAAATATAAGTTAGAATATCCAAATTGTTAGTAATAATATAATAATTACGAATCTGTATTTCGGTTTGTCAAGATATGCTTGTAGATGAAAGTTAGTCTATAGAAAAGTGAAGAAGTAAAGTAAGAAAAGAAGATAGAATTTCAGTTTTAAGGAGTATGCTTTGAGAAGTAATAAGTCTGTATTCGGTTTGTCAAGATATGCTTGTAGATGAAAGTTAGCATTAGAAAAGTGAAGATGTAAAGTAAGAAAAGAAGATAGAATTTCAGTTTTAAGGAGTATGCTTTGAGAAGTAATAAGTATTTAGAAAAGTGAATAAGTAAAGTAAGAAAAGAATATCTAATGATAAGTTTTCGTAGCAAGCACTAAAATATAAGTTAGAATATCCAAATTGTTAGTAATAATATAATAATTACGAATCTGTATTCGGTTTGTCAAGATATGCTTGTAGATGAAAGTTAGCATAATGAAAAGTGAAGAAGTAAAGTAAGAAAAGAAGATAGAATTTCAGTTTTAAGGAGTATGCTTTGAGAAGTAATAAGTATTTAGAAAAGTGAAGAAGTAAAGTAAGAAAAGAAGTCAGAGTTTTAGTTTTATTGAGAGTGCTTTGAGAAGTAATAAGGTATTTGGAAAAGTGAAGAAGTAAAGTAAGAAAAGAATATCTAATGATAAGTTTTCGTAGCAAGCACTAAAATATAAGTTAGAATATCAAATTGTTAGTAATAATATTAATAATTACGAATCTGTATTCGGTTTGTCAAGATATGCTTGTAGATGAAAGTTAGTCTATAGAAAAGTGAAGAAGTAAAGTAAGAAAAGAAGATAGAATTTCAGTTTTAAGGAGTATGCTTTGAGAAGTAATAAGTATTTAGAAAAGTGAATAAGTAAAGTAAGAAAAGAATATCTAATGATAAGTTTTCGTAGCAAGCACTAAAATATAAGTTAGAATATCCAAATTGTTAGTAATAATATAATAATTACGAATCTGTATTCGGTTTGTCAAGATATGCTTGTAGATGAAAGTTTAGTCTATAGAAAAGTGAAGAAGTAAAGTAAGAAAAGAAGATAGAATTTCAGTTTTAAGGAGTATGCTTTGAGAAGTAATAAGTATTTAGAAAAGTGAATAAGTAAAGTAAGAAAAGAATATCTAATGATAAGTTTTCGTAGCAAGCACTAAAATATAAGTTAGAATATCCAAATTGTTAGTAATAATATAATAATTACGAATCTGTATTCGGTTTGTCAAGATATGCTTGTAGATGAAAGTTAGCATTAGAAAAGTGAAGATGTAAAGTAAGAAAAGGAAGATAGAATTTCAGTTTTAAGGAGTATGCTTTGAGAAGTAATAAGTATTTAAAAAGTGAATAAGTAAAGTAAGAAAAGAATATCTAATGATAAGTTTTCGTAGCAAGCACTAAAATATAAGTTAGAATATCCAAATTGTTAGTAATAATATAATAATTACGAATCTGTATTCGGTTTGTCAAGATATGCTTGTAGATGAAAGTTAGCATTAGAAAAGTGAAGATGTAAAGTAAGAAAAGAAGATAGAATTTCAGTTTTAAGGAGTATGCTTTGAGAAGTAATAAGTATTTAGAAAAGTGAATAAGTAAAGTAAGAAAAGAATATCTAATGATAAGTTTTCGTAGCAAGCACTAAAATATAAGTTAGAATATCCAAATTGTTAGTAATAATATAATAATTACGAATCTGTATTCGGTTTGTCAAGATATGCTTGTAGATGAAAGTTAGCATAATGAAAAGTGAAGAGTAAAGTAAGAAAAGAAGATAGAATTTCAGTTTTAAGGAGTATGCTTTGAGAAGTAATAAGTATTTAGAAAAGTGAAGAAGTAAAGTAAGAAAAGAAGTCAGAGTTTTAGTTTTATTGAGAGTGCTTTTGAGAAGTAATAAGTATTTGGAAAAGTGAAGAAGTAAAGTAAGAAAAGAATATCTAATGATAAGTTTTCGTAGCAAGCACTAAAATATAAGTTAGAATATCCAAATTGTTAGTAATAATATAATAATTACGAATCTGTATTCGGTTTGTCAAGATATGCTTGTAGATGAAAGTTAGTCTATAGAAAAGTGAAGAAGTAAAGTAAGAAAAGAAGATAGAATTTCAGTTTTAAGGAGTATGCTTTGAGAAGTAATAAGTATTTAGAAAAGTGAATAAGTAAAGTAAGAAAAGAATATCTAATGATAAGTTTCGTAGCAAGCACTAAAATATAAGTTAGAATATCCAAATTGTTAGTAATAATATAATAATTACGAATCTGTATTCGGTTTGTCAAGATATGCTTGTAGATGAAAGTTAGTCTATAGAAAAGTGAAGAAGTAAAGTAAGAAAAGAAGATAGAATTTCAGTTTTAAGGAGTATGCTTTGAGAAGTAATAAGTATTTAGAAAAGTGAATAAGTAAAGTAAGAAAAGAATATCTAATGATAAGTTTTCGTAGCAAGCACTAAAATATAAGTTAGAATATCCAAATTGTTAGTAATAATATAATAATTACGAATCTGTATTCGGTTTGTCAAGATATGCTTGTAGATGAAAAGTTAGCATTAGAAAAGTGAAGATGTAAAGTAAGAAAAGAAGATAGAATTTCAGTTTTAAGGAGTATGCTTTGAGAAGTAATAAGTATTTAGAAAAGTGAATAAGTAAAGTAAGAAAAGAATATCTAATGATAAGTTTTCGTAGCAAGCACTAAAATATAAGTTAGAATATCCAAATTGTTAGTAATAATATAATAATTACGAATCTGTATCGGTTTGTCAAGATATGCTTGTAGATGAAAGTTAGTCTATAGAAAAGTGAAGAAGTAAAGTAAGAAAAGAAGATAGAATTTCAGTTTTAAGGAGTATGCTTTGAGAAGTAATAAGTATTTAGAAAAGTGAATAAGTAAGTAAGAAAAGAATATCTAATGATAAGTTTTCGTAGCAAGCACTAAAATATAAGTTAGAATATCCAAATTGTTAGTAATAATATAATAATTACGAATCTGTATTCGGTTTGTCAAGATATGCTTGTAGATGAAAGTTAGTCTATAGAAAAGTGAAGAAGTAAAGTAAGAAAGAAGATAGAATTTTCAGTTTTAAGGAGTATGCTTTGAGAAGTAATAAGTATTTAGAAAAGTGAATAAGTAAAGTAAGAAAAGAATATCTAATGATAAGTTTTCGTAGCAAGCACTAAAATATAAGTTAGAATATCCAAATTGTTAGTAATAATATAATAATTACGAATCTGTATTCGGTTTGTCAAGATATGCTTGTAGATGAAAGTTAGCATTAGAAAAGTGAAGATGTAAAGTAAGAAAAGAAGATAGAATTTCAGTTTTAAGGAGTATGCTTTGAGAAGTAATAAGTATTTAGAAAAGTGAATAAGTAAAGTAAGAAAAGAATATCTAATGATAAGTTTCGTAGCAAGCACTAAAATATAAGTTAGAATATCCAAATTGTTAGTAATAATATAATAATTACGAATCTGTATTCGGTTTGTCAAGATATGCTTGTAGATGAAAGTTAGTCTATAGAAAAGTGAAGAAGTAAAGTAAGAAAAGAAGATAGAATTTCAGTTTTAAGGAGTATGCTTTGAGAAGTAATAAGTATTTAGAAAAGTGAATAAGTAAAGTAAGAAAAGAATATCTAATGATAAGTTTTCGTAGCAAGCACTAAAATATAAGTTAGAATATCCAAATTGTTAGTAATAATATAATAATTACGAATCTGTATTCGGTTTGTCAAGATATGCTTGTAGATGAAAAGTTAGCATTAGAAAAGTGAAGATGTAAAGTAAGAAAAGAAGATAGAATTTCAGTTTTAAGGAGTATGCTTTGAGAAGTAATAAGTATTTAGAAAAGTGAATAAGTAAAGTAAGAAAAGATATCTAATGATAAGTTTTCGTAGCAAGCACTAAAATATAAGTTAGAATATCCAAATTGTTAGTAATAATATAATAATTACGAATCTGTATTCGGTTTGTCAAGATATGCTTGTAGATGAAAGTAGCATTAGAAAAGTGAAGATGTAAAGTAAGAAAAGAAGATAGAATTTCAGTTTTAAGGAGTATGCTTTGAGAAGTAATAAGTATTTAGAAAAGTGAATAAGTAAAGTAAGAAAAGAATATCTAATGATAAGTTTTCGTAGCAAGCACTAAAATATAAGTTAGAATATCCAAATTGTTAGTAATAATATAATAATTACGAATCTGTATTCGGTTTGTCAAGATATGCTTGTAGATGAAAGTTAGCATTAGAAAAGTGAAGATGTAAAGTAAGAAAGAAGATAGAATTTCAGTTTTAAGGAGTATGCTTTGAGAAGTAATAAGTATTTAGAAAAGTGAATAAGTAAAGTAAGAAAAGAATATCTAATGATAAGTTTTCGTAGCAAGCACTAAAATATAAGTTAGAATATCCAAATTGTTAGTAATAATATAATAATTACGAATCTGTATTCGGTTTGTCAAGATATGCTTGTAGATGAAAGTTAGTCTATAGAAAAGTGAAGAAGTAAAGTAAGAAAAGAAGATAGAATTTCAGTTTTAAGGAGTATGCTTTGAGAAGTAATAAGTATTTAGAAAAGTGAATAAGTAAAGTAAGAAAAAGAATATCTAATGATAAGTTTTCGTAGCAAGCACTAAAATATAAGTTAGAATTATCCAAATTGTTAGTAATAATATAATAATTACGAATCTGTATTCGGTTCTCATAAGTTTATGGGTGGGACAAAACCGAATACAGATTCGTATTATTATATTATTACTAACAATTTGGATATTCTAACTTATATTTAGTGCTTGCTACGAAAACTTATCATTAGATATTCTTTCTTACTTTACTTATTCACTTTTCTAAATACTTATTACTTCTCAAAGCATACTCCTTAAAACTGAAATTCTATCTTCTTTTCTTACTTTACTTCTTCACTTTTCTATAGACTAACTTTCATCTACAAGCATATCTTGACAAACCGAATACAGATTCGTAATTATTATATTATTACTAACAATTTGGATATTCTAACTTATATTTTAGTGCTTGCTACGAAAACTTATCATTAGATATTCTTTTCTTACTTTACTTATTCACTTTCTAAATACTTATTACTTCTCAAAGCATACTCCTTAAAACTGAAATTCTATCTTCTTTTCTTACTTTACATCTTCACTTTTCTAATGCTAACTTTCATCTACAAGCATATCTTGACAAACCGAATACAGATTCGTAATTATTATATTATTACTAACAATTTGGATATTCTAACTTATATTTTAGTGCTTGCTACGAAAACTTATCATTAGATATTCTTTTCTTACTTACTTATTCACTTTTCTAAATACTTATTACTTCTCAAAGCATACTCCTTAAAACTGAAATTCTATCTTCTTTTCTTACTTTACATCTTCACTTTTCTAATGCTAACTTTCATCTACAAGCATATCTTGACAAACCGAATACAGATTCGTAATTATTATATATTACTAACAATTTGGATATTCTAACTTATATTTTAGTGCTTGCTACGAAAACTTATCATTAGATATTCTTTTCTTACTTTACTTATTCACTTTTCTAAATACTTATTACTTCTCAAAGCATACTCCTTAAAACTGAAATTCTATCTTCTTTTCTTACTTTACATCTTCACTTTTCTAATGCTAACTTTCATCTACAAGCATATCTTGACAAACCGAATACAGATTCGTAATTATTATATTATTACTAACAATTTGGATATTCTAACTTATATTTTAGTGCTTGCTACGAAACTTATCATTAGATATTCTTTTCTTACTTTACTTATTCACTTTTCTAAATACTTATTACTTCTCAAAGCATACTCCTTAAAACTGAAATTCTATCTTCTTTTCTTACTTTACTTCTTCACTTTTCTATAGACTAACTTTCATCTACAAGCATATCTTGACAAACCGAATACAGATTCGTAATTATTATATTATTACTAACAATTTGGATATTCTAACTTATATTTTAGTGCTTGCTACGAAAACTTATCATTAGATATCTTTTCTTACTTTACTTATTCACTTTTCTAAATACTTATTACTTCTCAAAGCATACTCCTTAAAACTGAAATTCTATCTTCTTTTCTTACTTTACATCTTCACTTTTCTAATGCTAACTTTCATCTACAAGCATATCTTGACAAACCGAATACAGATTCGTAATTATTATATTATTACTAACAATTTGGATATTCTAACTTATATTTTAGTGCTTGCTACGAAAACTTATCATTAGATATTCTTTTCTTACTTTACTTATTCACTTTCTAAATACTTATTACTTCTCAAAGCATACTCCTTAAAACTGAAATTCTATCTTCTTTCTTACTTTACTTCTTCACTTTTCTATAGACTAACTTTCATCTACAAGCATATCTGACAAACCGAATACAGATTCGTAATTATTATATTATTACTAACAATTTGGATATTCTAACTTATATTTTAGTGCTTGCTACGAAAACTTATCATTAGATATTCTTTTCTTACTTTACTTATTCACTTTTCTAAATACTTATTACTTCTCAAAGCATACTCCTTAAAACTGAAATTCTATCTTCTTTCTTACTTTACTTCTTCACTTTTCTATAGACTAACTTTCATCTACAAGCATATCTTGACAAACCGAATACAGATTCGTAATTATTATATTATTACTAACAATTTGGATATTCTAACTTATATTTTAGTGCTTGCTACGAAAACTTATCATTAGATATTCTTTTCTTACTTTACTTATTCACTTTTCTAAATACTTATTACTTCTCAAAGCATACTCCTTAAAACTGAAATTCTATCTTCTTTTCTTACTTTACATCTTCACTTTTCTAATGCTAACTTTCATCTACAAGCATATCTTGACAAACCGAATACAGATTCGTAATATTATATTATTACTAACAATTTGATATTCTAACTTATATTTTAGTGCTTGCTACGAAAACTTATCATTAGATATTCTTTTCTTACTTTACTTATTCACTTTTCTAAATACTTATTACTTCTCAAAGCATACTCCTTAAAACTGAAATTCTATCTTCTTTTCTTACTTTACTTCTTCACTTTTCTATAGACTAACTTTCATCTACAAGCATATCTTGACAAACCGAATACAGATTCGTAATTATTATATTATTACTAACAATTTGGATATTCTAACTTATATTTTAGTGCTTGCTACGAAAACTTATCATTAGATATTCTTTTCTTACTTTACTTATTCACTTTTCTAAATACTTATTACTTCTCAAAGCATACTCCTTAAAACTGAAATTCTATCTTCTTTTCTTACTTTACTTCTTCACTTTTCTATAGACTAACTTTCATCTACAAGCATATCTTGACAAACCGAATACAGATTCGTAATTATTATATTATTACTAACAATTTGGATATTCTAACTTATATTTTAGTGCTTGCTACGAAAACTTATCATTAGATATTCTTTTCTTACTTACTTCTTCACTTTTCCAAATACTTATTACTTCTCAAAGCACTCTCAATAAAACTAAAACTCTGACTTCTTTTCTTACTTTACTTCTTCACTTTTCTAAATACTTATTACTTCTCAAAGCATACTCCTTAAAACTGAAATTCTATCTTCTTTCTTACTTTACTTCTTCACTTTTCATTATGCTAACTTTCATCTACAAGCATATCTTGACAAACCGAATACAGATTCGTAATTATTATATTATTACTAACAATTTGGATATTCTAACTTATATTTTAGTGCTTGCTACGAAAACTTATCATTAGATATTCTTTTCTTACTTTACTTATTCACTTTTCTAAATACTTATTACTTCTCAAAGCATACTCCTTAAAACTGAAATTCTATCTTCTTTTCTTACTTTACATCTTCACTTTTCTAATGCTAACTTTCATCTACAAGCATATCTTGACAAACCGAATACAGATTCGTAATTATTATATTATTACTAACAATTTGGATATTCTAACTTATATTTTAGTGCTTGCTACGAAAACTTATCATTAGATATTCTTTTCTTACTTTACTTATTCACTTTTCTAAATACTTATTACTTCTCAAAGCATACTCCTTAAAACTGAAATTCTATCTTCTTTTCTTACTTTACATCTTCACTTTTCTAATGCTAACTTTTCATCTACAAGCATATCTTGACAAACCGAATACAGATTCGTAATTATTATATTATTACTAACAATTTGGATATTCTAACTTATATTTTAGTGCTTGCTACGAAAACTTATCATTAGATATTCTTTTCTTACTTTACTTATTCACTTTTCTAAATACTTATTACTTCTCAAAGCATACTCCTTAAAACTGAAATTCTATCTTCTTTTCTTACTTTACTTCTTCACTTTTCTATAGACTAACTTTCATCTGACAAGCATATCTTGACAAACCGAATACAGATTCGTAATTATTATATTATTACTAACAATTTGGATATTCTAACTTATATTTTAGTGCTTGCTACGAAAACTTATCATTAGATATTCTTTTCTTACTTTACTTATTCACTTTTCTAAATACTTATTACTTCTCAAAGCATACTCCTTAAAACTGAAATTCTATCTTCTTTTCTTACTTTACTTCTTCACTTTTCTATAGACTAACTTTCATCTACAAGCATATCTTGACAAACCGAATACAGATTCGTAATTATTATATTATTACTACAATTTGGATATTCTAACTTATATTTTAGTGCTTGCTACGAAAACTTATCATTAGATATTCTTTTCTTACTTTACTTCTTCACTTTTCCAAATACTTATTACTTCTCAAAGCACTCTCAATAAAACTAAAACTCTGACTTCTTTTCTTACTTTACTTCTTCACTTTTCTAAATACTTATTACTTCTCAAAGCATACTCCTTAAAACTGAAATTCTATCTTCTTTCTTACTTTACTTCTTCACTTTTCATTATGCTAACTTTCATCTACAAGCATATCTTGACAAACCGAATACAGATTCGTAATTATTATATTATTACTAACAATTTGGATATTCTAACTTATATTTTAGTGCTTGCTACGAAAACTTATCATTAGATATTCTTTTCTTACTTTACTTATTCACTTTTCTAAATACTTATTACTTCTCAAAGCATACTCCTTAAAACTGAAATTCTATCTTCTTTTCTTACTTTACATCTTCACTTTTCTAATGCTAACTTTCATCTACAAGCATATCTGACAAACCGAATACAGACTTATTACTTCTCAAAGCATACTCCTTAAAACTGAAATTCTATCTTCTTTTCTTACTTTACTTCACTTTTCTATAGACTAACTTTCATCTACAAGCATATCTTGACAAACCGAATACAGATTCGTAATTATTATATTATTACTAACAATTTGGATATTCTAACTTATATTTTAGTGCTTGCTACGAAAACTTATCATTAGATATTCTTTTCTTACTTTACTTCTTCACTTTTCCAAATACTTATTACTTCTCAAAGCACTCTCAATAAAACTAAAACTCTGACTTCTTTTCTTACTTTACTTCTTCACTTTTCTAAATACTTATTACTTCTCAAAGCATACTCCTTAAAACTGAAATTCTATCTTCTTTTCTTACTTTACTTCTTCACTTTTCATTATGCTAACTTTCATCTACAAGCATATCTTGACAAACCGAATACAGATTCGTAATTATTATATTATTACTAACAATTTGGATATTCTTCTTCACTTTCATTATGCTAACTTTCATCTACAAGCATATCTTGACAAACCGAATACAGATTCGTAATTATTATATTATTACTAACAATTTGGATATTCTAACTTATATTTTAGTGCTTGCTACGAAAACTTATCATTAGATATTCTTTTCTTACTTTACTTATTCACTTTTCTAAATACTTATTACTTCTCAAAGCATACTCCTTAAAACTGAAATTCTATCTTCTTTTCTTACTTTACATCTTCACTTTTCTAATGCTAACTTTCATCTACAAGCATATCTTGACAAACCGAATACAGATTCGTAATTATTATATTATTACTAACAATTTGGATATTCTAACTTATATTTTAGTGCTTGCTACGAAAACTTATCATTAGATATTCTTTTCTTACTTTACTTATTCACTTTTCTAAATACTTATTACTTCTCAAAGCATACTCCTTAAAACTGAAATTCTATCTTCTTTTCTTACTTACTTCTTCACTTTTCTATAGACTAACTTTCATCTACAAGCATATCTTGACAAACCGAATACAGATTCGTAATTATTATTACTAACAATTTGGATATTCTAACTTATATTTTAGTGCTTGCTACGAAAACTTATCATTAGATATTCTTTTCTTACTTTACTTATTCACTTTCTAAATACTTATTACTTCTCAAAGCATACTCCTTAAAACTGAAATTCTATCTTCTTTTCTTACTTTACTTCTTCACTTTTCTATAGACTAACTTTCATCTACAAGCATATCTTGACAAACCGAATACAGATTCGTAATTATTATATTATTACTAACAATTTGGATATTCTAACTTATATTTTAGTGCTTGCTACGAAAACTTATCATTAGATATTCTTTTCTATTCTTATATTTTAGTGCTTGCTACGAAAACTTATCATTAGATATTCTTTTCTTACTTTACTTATTCACTTTTCTAAATACTTATTACTTCTCAAAGCATACTCCTTAAAACTGAAATTCTATCTTCTTTTCTTACTTTACTTCTTCACTTTTCTATAGACTAACTTTCATCTACAAGCATATCTTGACAAACCGAATACAGATTCGTAATTATTATATTATTACTAACAATTTGGATATTCTAACTTATATTTTAGTGCTTGCTACGAAAACTTATCATTAGATATTCTTTCTTACTTTACTTCTTCACTTTTCCAAATACTTATTACTTCTCAAAGCACTCTCAATAAAACTAAAACTCTGACTTCTTTTCTTACTTTACTTCTTCACTTTTCTAATACTTATTACTTCTCAATGCATACTCCTTAAAACTGAAATTCTATCTTCTTTTCTTACTTTACTTCTTCACTTTTCATTATGCTAACTTTCATCTACAAGCATATCTTGACAAACCGAATACAGATTCGTAATTATTATATTATTACTAACAATTTGGATATTCTAACTTATATTTTAGTGCTTGCTACGAAACTTATCATTAGATATTCTTTTCTTACTTTACTTATTCACTTTCTAAATACTTATTACTTCTCAAAGCATACTCCTTAAAACTGAAATTCTATCTTCTTTTCTTACTTTACATCTTCACTTTTCTAATGCTAACTTTCATCTACAAGCATATCTTGACAAACCGAATACAGATTCGTAATTATTATATTATTACTAACAATTTGGATATTCTAACTTATATTTTAGTGCTTGCTACGAAAACTTATCATTAGATATTCTTTTCTTACTTTACTTATTCACTTTTCTAAATACTTATTACTTCTCAAAGCATACTCCTTAAAACTGAAATTCTATCTTCTTTTCTTACTTTACTTCTTCACTTTTCTATAGACTAACTTTCATCTACAAGCATATCTTGACAAACCGAATACAGATTCGTAATTATTATATTATTACTAACAATTTGGATATTCTAACTTATATTTTAGTGCTTGCTACGAAAACTTATCATTAGATATTCTTTTCTTACTTTACTTCTTCACTTTTCCAATACTTATTACTTCTCAAAGCACTCTCAATAAAACTAAAACTCTGACTTCTTTTCTTACTTTACTTCTTCACTTTTCTAAATACTTATTACTTCTCAAAGCATACTCCTTAAACTGAAATTCTATCTTCTTTTCTTACTTTACTTCTTCACTTTTCATTATGCTAACTTTCATCTACAAGCATATCTTGACAAACCGAATACAGATTCGTAATTATTATATTATTACTAACAATTTGGATATTCTAACTTATATTTTAGTGCTTGCTACGAAACTTATCATTAGATATTCTTTTCTTACTTTACTTATTCACTTTTCTAATACTTATTACTTCTCAAAGCATACTCCTTAAAACTGAAATTCTATCTTCTTTTCTTACTTTACATCTTCACTTTTCTAATGCTAACTTTCATCTACAAGCATATCTTGACAAACCGAATACAGATTCGTAATTATTATATTATTACTAACAATTTGGATATTCTAACTTATATTTTAGTGCTTGCTACGAAAACTTATCATTAGATATTCTTTTCTTACTTTACTTATTCACTTTCTAAATACTTATTACTTCTCAAAGCATACTCCTTAAAACTGAAATTCTATCTTCTTTTCTTACTTTACTTCTTCACTTTTCTATAGACTAACTTTCATCTACAAGCATATCTTGACAAACCGAATACAGATTCGTAATTATTATATTATTACTAACAATTTGGATATTCTAACTTATATTTTAGTGCTTGCTACGAAAACTTATCATTAGATATTCTTTTCTTACTTTACTTCTTCACTTTTCCAAATACTTATTACTTCTCAAAGCACTCTCAATAAAACTAAAACTCTGACTTCTTTTCTTACTTTACTTCTTCACTTTTCTAAATACTTATTACTTCTCAAAGCATACTCCTTAAAACTGAAATTCTATCTTCTTTTCTTACTTTACTTCTTCACTTTTCATTATGCTAACTTTCATCTACAAGCATATCTTGACAAACCGAATACAGATTCGTAATTATTATATTATTACTAACAATTTGGATATTCTAACTTATATTTTAGTGCTTGCTACGAAAACTTATCATTAGATATTCTTTTCTTACTTTACTTCTTCACTTTCCAAATACTTATTACTTCTCAAAGCATACTCCTTAAAACTGAAATTCTATCTTCTTTTCTTACTTTACATCTTCACTTTTCTAATGCTAACTTTCATCTACAAGCATATCTTGACAAACCGAATACAGATTCGTAATTATTATATTATTACTAACAATTTGGATATTCTAACTTATATTTTAGTGCTTGCTACGAAAACTTATCATTAGATATTCTTTTCTTACTTTACTTATTCACTTTCTAAATACTTATTACTTCTCAAAGCATACTCCTTAAAACTGAAATTCTATCTTCTTTTCTTACTTTACTTCTTCACTTTTCTATAGACTAACTTTCATCTACAAGCATATCTTGACAAACCGAATACAGATTCGTAATTATTATATTATTACTAACAATTTGGATATTCTAACTTATATTTTAGTGCTTGCTACGAAAACTTATCATTAGATATTCTTTTCTTACTTTACTTCTTCACTTTTCCAAATACTTATTACTTCTCAAAGCACTCTCAATAAAACTAAAACTCTGACTTCTTTTCTTACTTTACTTCTTCACTTTTCTAAATACTTATTACTTCTCAAAGCATACTCCTTAAAACTGAAATTCTATCTTCTTTTCTTACTTTACTTCTTCACTTTTCATTATGCTAACTTTCATCTACAAGCATATCTTGACAAACCGAATACAGATTCGTAATTATTATATTATTACTAACAATTTGGATATTTCTAACTTATATTTTAGTGCTTGCTACGAAAACTTATCATTAGATATTCTTTTCTTACTTTACTTATTCACTTTTCTAAATACTTATTACTTCTCAAAGCATACTCCTTAAAACTGAAATTCTATCTCTTTTCTTACTTTACATCTTCACTTTTCTAATGCTAACTTTCATCTACAAGCATATCTTGACAAACCGAATACAGATTCGTAATTATTATATTATTACTAACAATTTGGATATTCTAACTTATATTTTAGTGCTTGCTACGAAAACTTATCATTAGATATTCTTTTCTTACTTTACTTATTCACTTTTCTAAATACTTATTACTTCTCAAAGCATACTCCTTAAAACTGAAATTCTATCTTCTTTCTTACTTTACTTCTTCACTTTTCTATAGACTAACTTTCATCTACAAGCATATCTTGACAAACCGAATACAGATTCGTAATTATTATATTATTACTAACAATTTGGATATTCTAACTTATATTTTAGTGCTTGCTACGAAAACTTATCATTAGATATTCTTTTCTTACTTTACTTCTTCACTTTTCCAAATACTTATTACTTCTCAAAGCACTCTCAATAAAACTAAAACTCTGACTTCTTTTCTTACTTTACTTCTTCACTTTTCTAAATACTTATTACTTCTCAAAGCATACTCCTTAAAACTGAAATTCTATCTTCTTTTCTTACTTTACTTCTTCACTTTTCATTATGCTAACTTTCATCTACAAGCATATCTTGACAAACCGAATACAGATTCGTAATTATTATATTATTACTAACAATTTGGATATTCTAACTTATATTTTAGTGCTTGCTACGAAAACTTATCATTAGATATTCTTTTCTTACTTTACTTATTCACTTTTCTAAATACTTATTACTTCTCAAAGCATACTCCTTAAAACTGAAATTCTATCTTCTTTTCTTACTTTACATCTTCACTTTTCTAATGCTAACTTTCATCTACAAGCATATCTTGACAAACCGAATACAGATTCGTAATTATTATATTATTACTAACAATTTGGATATTCTAACTTATATTTTAGTGCTTGCTACGAAAACTTATCATTAGATATTCTTTTCCTTACTTTACTTATTCACTTTTCTAAATACTTATTACTTCTCAAAGCATACTCCTTAAAACTGAAATTCTATCTTCTTTCTTACTTTACTTCTTCACTTTTCTATAGACTAACTTTCATCTACAAGCATATCTTGACAAACCGAATACAGATTCGTAATTATTATATTATTACTAACAATTTGGATATTCTAACTTATATTTTAGTGCTTGCTACGAAAACTTATCATTAGATATTCTTTTCTTACTTACTTCTTCACTTTTCCAAATACTTATTACTTCTCAAAGCACTCTCAATAAAACTAAAACTCTGACTTCTTTTCTTACTTTACTTCTTCACTTTTCTAAATACTTATTACTTCTCAAAGCATACTCCTTAAAACTGAAATTCTATCTTCTTTTCTTACTTTACTTCTTCACTTTTCATTATGCTAACTTTCATCTACAAGCATATCTTGACAAACCGAATACAGATTCGTAATTATTATATTATTACTAACAATTTGGATATTCTAACTTATATTTTAGTGCTTGCTACGAAAACTTATCATTAGATATTCTTTTCTTACTTTACTTATTCACTTTTCTAAATACTTATTACTTCTCAAAGCATACTCCTTAAAACTGAAATTCTATCTTCTTTTCTTACTTTACATCTTCACTTTTCTAATGCTAACTTTCATCTACAAGCATATCTTGACAAACCGAATACAGATTCGTAATTATTATTATTACTAACAATTTGGATATTCTAACTTATATTTAGTGCTTGCTACGAAAACTTATCATTAGATATTCTTTTCTTACTTTACTTATTCACTTTTCTAAATACTTATTACTTCTCAAAGCATACTCCTTAAACTGAAATTCTATCTTCTTTTCTTACTTTACTTCTTCACTTTTCTATAGACTAACTTTCATCTACAAGCATATCTTGACAAACCGAATACAGATTCGTAATTATTATATTATTACTAACAATTTGGATATTCTAACTTATATTTTAGTGCTTGCTACGAAAACTTATCATTAGATATTCTTTCTTACTTTACTTCTTCACTTTTCCAAATACTTATTACTTCTCAAAGCACTCTCAATAAAACTAAAACTCTGACTTCTTTTCTTACTTTACTTCTTCACTTTTCTAAATACTTATTACTTCTCAAAGCATACTCCTTAAAACTGAAATTCTATCTTCTTTTCTTACTTTACTTCTTCACTTTTCATTATGCTAACTTTCATCTACAAGCATATCTTGACAAACCGAATACAGATTCGTAATTATTATATTATTACTAACAATTTGGATATTCTAACTTATATTTTAGTGCTTGCTACGAAAACTTATCATTAGATATTCTTTTCTTACTTTACTTATTCACTTTTCTAAATACTTATTACTTCTCAAAGCATACTCCTTAAAACTGAAATTCTATCTTCTTTTCTTACTTTACATCTTCACTTTTCTAATGCTAACTTTCATCTACAAGCATATCTTGACAAACCGAATACAGATTCGTAATTATTATATTATTACTAACAATTTGGATATTCTAACTTATATTTTAGTGCTTGCTACGAAAACTTATCATTAGATATTCTTTTCTTACTTTACTTATTCACTTTTCTAAATACTTATTACTCTCAAAGCATACTCCTTAAAACTGAAATTCTATCTTCTTTCTTACTTTACTTCTTCACTTTTCTATAGACTAACTTTCATCTACAAGCATATCTTGACAAACCGAATACAGATTCGTAATTATTATATTATTACTAACAATTTGGATATTCTAACTTATATTTTAGTGCTTGCTACGAAAACTTATCATTAGATATTCTTTTCTTACTTTACTTCTTCACTTTTCCAAATACTTATTACTTCTCAAAGCACTCTCAATAAAACTAAAACTCTGACTTCTTTTCTTACTTTACTTCTTCACTTTTCTAAATACTTATTACTTCTCAAAGCATACTCCTTAAAACTGAAATTCTATCTTCTTTTCTTACTTTACTTCTTCACTTTTCATTATGCTAACTTTCATCTACAAGCATATCTTGACAAACCGAATACAGATTCGTAATTATTATATTATTACTAACAATTTGGATATTCTAACTTATATTTTAGTGCTTGCTACGAAAACTTATCATTAGATATTCTTTTCTTACTTTACTTATTCACTTTTCTAAATACTTATTACTTCTCAAAGCATACTCCTTAAAACTGAAATTCTATCTTCTTTTCTTACTTTACATCTTCACTTTTCTAATGCTAACTTTCATCTACAAGCATATCTTGACAAACCGAATACAGATTCGTAATTATTATATTATTACTAACAATTTGGATATTCTAACTTATATTTTAGTGCTTGCTACGAAAACTTATCATTAGATATCTTTTCTTACTTTACTTCTTCACTTTTCCAAATACTTATTACTTCTCAAGCACTCTCAATAAAACTAAAACTCTGACTTCTTTTCTTACTTTACTTCTTCACTTTTCTAAATACTTATTACTTCTCAAAGCATACTCCTTAAAACTGAAATTCTATCTTCTTTTCTTACTTTACTTCTTCACTTTTCATTATGCTAACTTTCATCTACAAGCATATCTTGACAAACCGAATACAGATTCGTAATTATTATATTATTACTAACAATTTGGATATTCTAACTTATATTTTAGTGCTTGCTACGAAAACTTATCATTAGATATTCTTTTCTTACTTTACTTATTCACTTTTCTAAATACTTATTACTTCTCAAGCATACTCCTTAAAACTGAAATTCTATCTTCTTTTCTTACTTTACATCTTCACTTTTCTAATGCTAACTTTCATCTACAAGCATATCTTGACAAACCGAATACAGATTCGTAATTATTATATTATTACTAACAATTTGGATATTCTAACTTATATTTTAGTGCTTGCTACGAAAACTTATCATTAGATATTCTTTTCTTACTTTACTTATTCACTTTTCTAAATACTTATTACTTCTCAAAGCATACTCCTTAAAACTGAAATTCTATCTTCTTTTCTTACTTTACATCTTCACTTTTCTAATGCTAACTTTCATCTACAAGCATATCTTGACAAACCGAATACAGATTCGTAATTATTATATTATTACTAACAATTTGGATATTCTAACTTATATTTTAGTGCTTGCTACGAAAACTTATCATTAGATATTCTTTTCTTACTTTACTTATTCACTTTTCTAAATACTTATTACTTCTCAAAGCATACTCCTTAAAACTGAAATTCTATCTTCTTTTCTTACTTTACTTCTTCACTTTTCTATAGACTAACTTTCATCTACAAGCATATCTTGACAAACCGAATACAGATTCGTAATTATTATATTATTACTAACAATTTGGATATTCTAACTTATATTTTAGTGCTTGCTACGAAAACTTATCATTAGATATTCTTTTCTTACTTTACTTCTTCACTTTTCCAAATACTTATTACTTCTCAAAGCACTCTCAATAAAACTAAAACTCTGACTTCTTTTCTTACTTTACTTCTTCACTTTTCTAAATACTTATTACTTCTCAAAGCATACTCCTTAAAACTGAAATTCTATCTTCTTTTCTTACTTTACTTCTTCACTTTTCATTATGCTAACTTTCATCTACAAGCATATCTTGACAAACCGAATACAGATTCGTAATTATTATATTATTACTAACAATTTGGATATTCTAACTTATATTTTAGTGCTTGCTACGAAAACTTATCATTAGATATTCTTTTCTTACTTTACTTATTCACTTTTCTAAATACTTATTACTTCTCAAAGCATACTCCTTAAAACTGAAATTCTATCTTCTTTTCTTACTTACATCTTCACTTTTCTAATGCTAACTTTCATCTACAAGCATATCTTGACAAACCGAATACAGATTCGTAATTATTATATTATTACTAACAATTTGGATATTCTAACTTATATTTTAGTGCTTGCTACGAAAACTTATCATTAGATATTCTTTTCTTACTTTACTTATTCACTTTTCTAAATACTTATTACTTCTCAAAGCATACTCCTTAAAACTGAAATTCTATCTTCTTTTCTTACTTTACATCTTCACTTTTCTAATGCTAACTTTCATCTACAAGCATATCTTGACAAACCGAATACAGATTCGTAATTATTATATTATTACTAACAATTTGGATATTCTAACTTATATTTTTAGTGCTTGCTACGAAAACTTATCATTAGATATTCTTTTCTTACTTTACTTATTCACTTTTCTAAATACTTATTACTTCTCAAAGCATACTCCTTAAAACTGAAATTCTATCTTCTTTTCTTACTTTACTTCTTCACTTTTCTATAGACTAACTTTCATCTACAAGCATATCTTGACAAACCGAATACAGATTCGTAA
>CAMPDV010002706.1:0-65770 GCA_946699065.1 Loxodes magnus
GGCTTTGTAACTGTCTTTAGAAATATTTTGAAATGATTAATGATTTTATTAATAAGCCAAGATATTTTTATTAAGAACTAGGTATTTTCAAATGTATTTTTAATTAATGCCTCTTATTTTTAAAGCTTTAATTATTAAAGAGTAGATTTAAAATCCTAAAGTTAACATTATTTTTCTATAAGTAAACACTTAAAAGTTAAAACTCTTGAGCTAATTTAATTAGCTACTTAGTTAAAAAAGAAACTTATCTTAAGCTAAAATTAAATTAAGTTCCTTTTATGATAAATCTAACTAAATCTTTATATACTTAATCCATTCTATAACCTTTTATCATTTTATTTCCTAATAAAAGTAGCTTTATGTATCTCAAATATAAATTAGGTAATTAATAAAATTTCAATCTTGATAAAACTTAATTATAATTTAAGCCTTCACTATAACTTTTAAAAGCATAGTAAATACAAATAAATAGAATAAAATCTGACTTAAAGGAAATAAAACAAGAGAATAAATAGAAAATATTTATTCTGCTTAATACTAAATAAGAGAATCTATAAAACTACTTTATGTAAAATTGAGAATCAAAAGAACTATAATAAAAATCAATATATAAATACTTTTAGAAAAGTTAATAAATATAGCTAAAGAAGACAGAATTAGAAGAACTAGCTTTTAAAAAAGTTAAATTATTTTGATTTTTTTCCTATATATTTTATGGTTTATTGATATGGCTTTAATAAAAGAGTATATTATAAAAGCTTTATTTCTAGAAAATTTAAACTTTATATGCATATTTTAATTTAAATTGATAATTGAGTTCAATTATTAATCCTTTGAATTTGCTGCTTATATAAATTTAGTTAAATTAAAAAATTCTTTTAACTTAAAACTTATAATGCTTATTTAGCTTTTAAGCAACAGGGGTATAATTTAAATTATTTTTATATTTTATTAAATATATATTAAAAAATGGGTAGCTTTAAGAAGGGTTTTGATACCGCCTCCTCAAAGTAGGAGATAAAACTTGAAGTGCTTTCTTCTACCACGTCTTCGCTTTAATTATTCCAACCTTCTTTATTACGAATGGAAACCAGACTCATAACACAAGCATTCAAACTACACAGAACCAAATTCATTATCGGACGAAAATGTTATAATAATATACTCAGCGAGAAAAAGATATCAATATATCTACGATTGGACAGACTTCACTAAAAGGAGGAACATAAATATGAAAGGAATTAAGTGGCAAGAAAATCACAATCTAAGCAATAATTTAACAAAAGAATGAACAACTTATTTCAGCCAACGTCTCTGAAGACTAAATGATAAGAGTCTACTAAAATACCTATGATGATCTATCAGATATGTTAGTTGCAGTTTATTTTAAACACTATCTGGAAAATACTGACTTAGTAGAGAAAAAGGCCATAAGCTAAGAAGTGATACAAGTTTTTAGGAATCAAATATGGAGAGAGTACGGACAAACAATGGTCAAATTAATTTTTAAGTAAAACAGAATGGTATATTTTGTCTTTAACAATGAAGAAAGATACTAGCAATTCGCATAATTCAGGAAATGAAAATTCAAAGGCGTTAGAATTCCTATCTAAGCTAGAAACTAATTAAAATACTTTGACATTCATAACTACCCAGTTTACTTCATAGTAAACGAATATTCAAACATGAAAGAAGTAATGGAGAAAATGATACAATATGGAAAATCTAGAGAATAGGTATACATACCCAAACACTACAATGCTAACAGTGTAGTGTACTTAGATTTAAAGGATATAGACGAAGCAAAGAGGATACAAGAAGTAATATACTTGAACGGAAACAAAAGGAGAATGCAGCACCTAGTAAATTTAATCTACTGCCTATGTAAATTGAAAGAGTACAGAGACCAACAATGCAGAAGGGTGGAAACAGCAAAAAGGAAAAAACTACATACAAGAGAATTAGAGATGCTTGAAGAAAAAAATAGCAATAAACAAGCCAGATTTAAAAGCAAATCAAGCAAATAAGAGGATAACTGAAGAAGGATAATAAAACGAATAGAATAGAAAAATAATAAAATTTTTTTTATGCTAAAAGAGTAAATAAGAGTTATTTTTCATCAAAATGAAATTGGACATATGTAAGGCAGAGGGATAGAAAAAAGTTAAAAGAGCCAAATAAAATAGCAAAGCAATCAACTATATAATAAGACATAATATAAAACAAATAAGAGGAATGAATAGAATAAGTGATGGTAAAAACGCTAAACCCTAATAGAAGAAATAAGAAACAAACAAAATAGTCTAATTTAGTATGTAAGGGAAAGTGTAAATTAAGAAAAATAGCAAAAATAAATAAACTAGCTTATGAAGAAATTGAATGAAATGCAAGATAAAAGTGAGAAATAAGAATCAAGAAGCAAACTGAAGCAAACTTTAATTAGAATTTGCTATGATAAGAAACCTAAAAAAAATGAACAATTACCCAACAATGGTTAATAGGAAAAAGCAAAAGAAGATGAATAGAATGGATAAGAAGAAGGAAAAGATGGATAATAAATGGAAAAAGATAAAATAGGGGAAAGAACTATTAATGAAAAGAATATGGAAGCAAAGAATGATAGATAAGATGAAGGAAAGATGGAGAAGTAAGATGAATAAAAAGAAGAAAGTGATGAAGATGAAGTAAAGGAGATGGGTGAAAAAGAAGAATAAGTCATAAAAATAGAGATAGTAAATGTTAAGGGAATTAGAAATGCACAAGAGGCACTAGCCAAATTCCTGACTTAAAAAAGTATTAACATAATGGCATAAGAGATTTAGATTGAAGACTAAAAAGATATATGTAATATAGCAAAAACTTAATAAATGTAGGGTCAAAAAAAGGGAAAGGAGTAGCATTCTATATTAGAAACGACATATATAAGGAGATTATAGAAATATAGAATGAAATGAGCCAAATGACGCTTTTTGGAGGAGTGAGAGTGATGGCCATTGAAATAATGAGAAAATTGGTAGTAATATATGTATATATGCACCTGTCAAATGACAACTAATAATATGAGCCATTCTATAACTTAGTGAATGAATTTAAACTATAAATAATTTTAGACGCATGAATTTTCTAGCAATTATAAGGATATCCTCATAATGATGAAAGCGAATACTAATATGATTTCAAAAAGGTAAATCATGCGCACTATAAATCTTCAATCTAAGAACAGTATAGAAATGGTAAATTCGGAACAAAAAAGATGTTTTTGTAATATTTGTTGATTTTAAGAAAGTTTATGACTCAGTGCAAAGAAAAGATATATGATAAATCCTAAAATTATCTAAAAGTACCAGAATAAATAATTAAAAATATAGTAAACTTCTACTGTGAAGAAGAAATTAAACTGAAAATCAATGATTAAATAGAAAAATCATTTGAAACAAATAAAGGGCTAAAATAGGGAAGCATAACGTCGCCAAGACTATTTAACTTGATAATAGCAAGACTTCTCCGTAACTTGGAAGATTAAAAGCTAGGAATTACGAAAGGACATAAAAATGCAGAGGGATGAACATAAGAAATATATGCAGGGTGTTTTGCCTACGCAGATGACCTATCCTTAATAAGTAAATGGGAATAATTAGAGGAAGCAATCGAAAATTTAACCTCATGGGAAGAAAAGTACAAATCGGAAACTGCAGAAAAAACAAAAATAATTATATGAAAAGCACCAGTAAATAGTAACTGAGAAAATATTGGAAATACTATCGAGGTGGGAAATTTAAGGATTGAAAGAGTAAATGCCTTCTAGTATCTAGGTTATTAAATAGAATAAAGCATCAGTTTTGAAAGAAAATAAGAGATGGAGCAATTAGAAATAATATAGAGAAGATCTTTACGAGCAATCATAGATGCCCTTTTTAAGTGTAAAATGAGATGTTCTAACATGAACTGTAGTTTATGAAATTTAAAAATTTCCTATGACATAAAACGTTGAGATTAAGAGGTAGATTAATAGATAACTAAGGAAAAACAGTAGAAAGATTAATGTTCGATCTAAGTAAGAAAGAGAACTTTTCATTTGAATAATATTGTACGGCAATTAAATTAGAATTAAGAATTGAGGACAAAGATATATTTATAGATGATGGTAATAATAATTAAAAAAGGAAGAAAAAATTAATCTTGAAATTGAGAATATAGGCATATGTAGATGATAGAAAAGAATCGAGTAAATGATAACAACAATACAGTATAGAGAAGCATGATTTAATGAATATGTAGTAGGACAACCAAAACTACCTGAGATAAATAAAAATAGAAAAGAAGAAATATACTATAAATTTAGAATAAGAACGAGATGTAATGGGAGCTAGGATTGACTGAAAGAAAGACACCAAGTAATGACGAGTCAATGTCCTTTCTGTAACGATGCAAGAGAAAATGAAAGACATATCATAGAAAAATGTTCAGAATAAAAAGAATGAAAGAAAATATGTATTTTAAATCTAAGAGAAATAGGAGTAGAGAGATAAGGAATGGTACTATCTGATATAATATGAGGAACAGCCACATTCGAAAAAATCATTAGAACCGAAGGAGAGTAAAGAGAAGCTAAAACTGATTTGATAAGAAAATATTATATAAAAGTCTTATTAGAAAAATGTTAAAAATTGAAAAAAATTGAATAAAAAAGAAAAAGGAAAATAGTATAGAAAAAGTAAAGGATATTTTAATGAGTATATTAAAGATTGAGAAAAAAGAAAAGAAGTTTTTAAAAAAAAATTATAAGTTATGCTAGAAAATAAAATAATGTTTGCAAAAAAGATTTAAAAGAGCATAAATAAATGAAGGTCATTAAAATTGAGATATATAGAGGAAAATGATGAAGATACATCACTATAAAAAAAAATTATTACCTGAAGACTTACTTAAAAAAAAGACAAAAATTTAGATATAGAAAAAGCTGCAAACCAACAGTATGCTACACGCTTTATAAGCAATCTTATTTATATATTTATTTATTTATTTATTTATTTATTTTTATTTATTTTAAATTAATTAAATTTTTAAATTAGTTTTTCAATTTTTAATTTATTTCTTTATTTATTTTTTTTATTATCTATTTATTTATTTATTTTTTAATACTTTTATTTATTTATTTATTTATTTTTATTTTTCTTTTATTAATTAATTTATTTAATTTTTTTTAATTTAATTGTTTGCTTATTTATTTTAATTTTTTTTATTTTGGTATTAATTAATTAATTTTTTTTATTTTATTTATTAATTTTTTATTATTTCTTTCTTTCTTTTTTATTTATTTATTTTTTTATTTAAGATTTTTAGATAATTTATTTTGCAATTAATAAATTGATTAGACAATTTTTTAATTATGTATTTATTATTTACTAGTTATTTAAAAAAATATTATAAAATATTAGATTTTATATATAGTACTTTTTTTTTAACGCAATCATTAATTTGTTTTTAATATTCAGTTAAAGTTAATTTTAGATTTTTAAAACTATAGAAATAATATCTGGTTTATGATATTGATTTCATTTGTTGTAGTAATTCTGATTTAATTTTTTAAAACAAAGTAATGCTTTTAATGCTATTTTATTTTATATTTTAACTATAACTTAACCATTAAGATTAGATTACCCAATGTAATTAAATGATAATTCGAGGTTACTTTAAAAATTATACATATTTATTTATAATTTTAAGCTTATTGCTTTAAAATTTAAACTGTGACTTTTTTATGAGTCTACAAAGTTTTGAAAATATCGCATAGAATGTTTATTACTAGCAAAATTTTCTAATTTCTTTAAGCCGAAGACAACTGATTTTTTAAGGTCTATTTATTAAACTTTTAATATTTCACTACTTAATTTTTTTCCATTTTTAACGTTCATATATTTAAATTTTTTAATTAGTTTTATAATATTAGAGCTTAACTAATAATTTTAAGTTTAGTTTATTAATGATTAAATAAACATTCAAAAGCTTAAATGACATATTATATAATTTATTATTATATATATTTTTTAAAACCACCATAGTTGTTCGAAGGTGAACAACAAGGTCATCTTCATCAGAGGTTGGGGAAGTTAAGTACCCATAATTGACACATGTCGTCCTCTGCATTGGTGATGCAATGAGACGCAAACCTGCCATGTGCTTGAACCTCCAACAAGTATTAAAGATTACGAGTATTCTAAAATTATATCAGTATTGAACATTTTTATCAGTACTGAATAATTATACCAGTATTGAAAAAAGGTTTATCAGTATCTGATAATTTTATCAGTAAGAAACATTCTTGTCGGTACGAAACATTTTTTAAAGAGCTGCGCACCAACGAGAGTGCTACGCGCTGTATAATCAAATTTATTTATTTATTATTTATTATTACTGGTAATTTTTCCTACCTTCATAACTAGATTATTATTAAAGAGCTGTGCGCCATTGAGGCGATACGCGTTCTAAATCTTATTTTATTTATTATACCATTTACACAAAATTAAAAGAATCTAACCTTTTATTAAATAAGGTAATTCAGATAGTTTATACTTAACTTCACTTTTATAAAATATTAATTTTATTTTTATTTCTACAGATTAAAAGTTTAGTAATATAATCCTTTCAAGTATACTCTGAATAAAGAATTCCAAAATATTAAAAAAATAAAATATTACTTTTTATTTTAAATGAAAATAATTTATTTTCTTTATTTTATAATCCTTTTTTGACTGTAATTTAAATAGATATAAAGAAATCTTTAAAATTTATTCTATATTGTTAAATATATTTAATGGATTTTAAATGCTCCTATAAAATTTTTTATGTTTACTATATTTTAATCAATTTATTATTATAAGTATTAAAATCTTTATTTTTCTAGCTGATAACTAAACTTCATTAAAAATTTCTTTTTACTAAAGTTAATAAAAATCTCAACAATAATTAAAGTTTAATTAACGCAAGTAGATTGAAAAATATTTGAATATTTAATTTTAGATTAAATTGATTAGGAAAATAAATGAATATGCTTAGGATTTAATATATTGTATTATATTTAATAGATATATCTATTATTTTTTAAATAATTGAAAAGATAGAGATTTGATTTACATTCAAAAAAGTTACATTATTTTATTTTCGAGTAAAATCAGAAGTGTATGATAATATAAATTAGGAATTCTCAAGTTTTTTATTTTTAGTTATGTTTAAAATTAAAATGATAGCAATCTAATTAATTTAAACATCTAATAATATATATAAAACTGAAATAAAATCATATAATAAATTTTGAAATTTATTTATAATTAATTTATACATCTTTATTTTGTAACAAATCTAACCTAATATTAATTTAAATTTTATATAAATTAATTTTTTATATAAACAACATATATAATAATATCTAATAATTATTATAAAACAACTATATTAATTAATTATTTTAAATTAAATTAATATAATTATATTTATTTAAATTTCTATTTTAAGCTAAAAGAGTTGATTGACTATTAATTGCAAGAAATGCTTCCTTTAATAAAAGAAGTTAGCAAATGCTTTGCAAATTGTTTTTTAAATCTCTTTTTAATCTCATCATTTTAAATTACTTTTCTAATTTTCTATTCTTTTTCCTTTTTTTCTATTTTAAGTCTATAAACAAATAGTTCTTGTGAACTATCTTTATTTTTAATTCCAATTACTCCAATTAAGACCTTAATATATATAATTTAATGGTATACTTCTTTATATTCATTAATAATGGTTTTTTCTAAAATTCTTTATAAATAAAACTTTAAAATAGATTTTAGATACTTAATTTAAATCAAATCATATTTAAAAATACATAAACTATAAAATTAATGTTCTTACATGCTAAATATATACAAATTTAGTATGTTTATTATATTTGAGAAATGTAAATATCCTTTATTAAGGTTAAAAAGAATCATACATAAACATTTATATGCTTAATTTAATTTTATAATATTTTATGTTTTCACGCTCTTCATTTTAACTTTTCAGTTCACTAAACTATTGAAGTGTTTTCTAACTCTAAATCTAATTTGGTGGAATTATCAACTCTCAAAAATAGTCCATAGAAAATATTTATTCTTCCAAATTTATTGCTTAAGTTATTAGCTCACTCGCTATATTTTCTAAACTAATAAGGCAAAACTAAGTTTCTTAAGCTATTATAAATCCTATAAACTTGGCCTTATTCGTCTTATAAGGGAAACGCTTCTTAATAAAGGCTAGAGTTATCACTTACATTTAAGAATTACAAATTTACACAATGTTTAATTAATTCAATCATCTCTTCTTTTTTTAATTAGCAATCGTTTAGTTCTAAACATTTTAGCTTGCTTATTTGAACTAATTCTTTTATTCAGTTTTCTTCTTTTACTTTCAAACCATTAAACTCTAAATATTCAAGTTAAGCACAATTTTATTTTAATACTTATAAGGTCTAGATACTTATGCTGATAATAGGTTTTATAACTATTTTCTTTATATTTAAGCAGTTTTGAAATATGTTTTGAATTGTTTCCTCTTAAAGTTAATGCATATTTCTTATCTCTATTTCTTCAATCTATGAACAATAGACTCCAGCTAACTTAATAGTTTATTATTCTAGTGAAGTTAAATAGTCCAATTTTATTTATTTTGCATTAGGTGCATTTTAAAGAAGATATTTAAAGAGCTAGTCATTAATGTCTTAGTATTAGGAAATAATGATGGATCTTAACTATGGCGACTATAATGGCTAGAATACTTAACTAAATGCTGATATTTAGTTCTATATTTAATCATAAAATCATGCTTCTTTCCCTTCTTTGCTTATTTATAATTATTTAAATTCTATCTTTCTTAAAGCAGGAGCATTTTAAGTTAGGATTATTAGTAGTATTTCATTAAAGTTATTACACTTTTTAATTAAAATATCCTGTAATTTATTTCATATCTAAGTAGTAGAGTAAGCTTAATTTTTAAATATCTAAGTATATTTTAATTTTAATCCTGTTTAGTTACTAATAAAAGTTATATCATTTAATAAGAGCTTTCTTAAATTAGTAGCCCCACAAAGCAAGCAAATTAATATCTCCTCACTAAAGTTGAAAATTTATTCAATTTATATTTCTTAAAGCTAATTTCACTTTCTATTTCATATCATTCAAATATCTTGCTCTTTACCTTATCCTTCTATATTGCTCTAATTACTTCCTTAGTTTTAAAGATTTTTTAAATAATTTAGCTCTAGTGATTTTAAATTGGGAGAGTGTGATAGCAGAAATATCAAACTATCTAATTAAAATCCATGACAGTCTTTAATTTTAAGTACTTCTAGCTGATTTAAATCTTAATACTTCGTTTGTTGGTTATTTTATTTACTTTGGGTCATTTAAGAGTAACTTATTTCTAAATATTTTAGAGAAGCTATATTCTCTAGTACTTATACTAGAATGTCACTTCATATTTAGCATCCCATTATTTGCAATGTTTCTAATGTAATTCATTACTAAGAGAAAATTCTACTAAAAGGAGCTTAATTAAAATTGGCTTCTATTAATTATAATTTCTTAAGTCTTAGAAACTTAATTTTGTCTATTGTTTCTTTTGATAATGTCTAAGCTTATCTAATATATAATTTGTTTAACGAAGGACATAAATCAATTAACTGCTCTATGGGCATTTTACTAGCATTAAGTTCTTTTATCTGATTTCCCTTTTTCTCTAAATAACTACTTATGTGATTAAAGTCTATTATAGTACTTTGGATTCTTATAACTTTTAAGTTAAGATTCATACAATAATCGTTTAAAAAGCTACCTGTTATTTGGTTATTTCTATCATTTAATTCTATCAGTTCTAAGTCTGTTAAGCCCTACATAAAATTACATTGCTCATCTTTTAGTTAAATATTAAGAAGCTTCAATTTTTTTAAGTTTATTCAAAGAGAAAATTAAGGCAAAGGAATTCCTCGTTTAACAGGCCAGTATGAAATTTAAAATTTCTGCTATTTGACTATTTTCTTATTGCTATGACAAGTTTAAAGATTAGAATTAAGTATTTTTTAAATTTAATTGCAAAGGTTATCTGACAGATTAAATGCATTTATAGATAAGAGCTTAACATTTGATCTAGCTATTTATCTTAAAATCCATTTAATTTTTTTCTAATTGAAATAGGCATCATAGTCAAACTTTTTTATTTCCAGACTGTTAATTTAGTAGCTAAACTTATAAAAATATTTGTTAACTTGTTATAAAAGGCATTTATCTTCTGAATTTAAGAATTAGCATAAGTACTAGAGAATATTACTATTTCTCCATATATCTGAAAAACTGCTACTTGCTTTATTTGGATTTTATGGGATTTCGTTCTTATTTATTATTTGTTATTGTTGTAGAGTTTAGCTTAAGATCTGCTTTTATTCTTCCTATTATTCTATTTTCCTTAGTGATCAGTTTTGAGCTTAAAAATTATTTTCATCAAACTAGCCTTGAAAGACTTACTTCTATCAAAACTATTACTACTCTAATCTCTATTAGCAAGCTTAGCAAACATAATACGAGCTGGTAGACTAGAAATAAAATTAATTCTCATTCTAGTTAAAAGAGCAATACCTACATTTCATAGTACTGTTAATTTATAAAATAATGAAATGAGCAATAAGAAATATAATTAAATATGTTAATTATTACATAAATAAATTATTATAAGCCTTATTCAATTCTTATCAATTCATTTCCTTTTTGTTCAAACTAATACTCAAATTTATTAATTATTTAGATCTAAATATCTTTAAATCAATACATCTACTAATATTATTCTTATTTTTTACCAGTTGCTTCTGATTTAGTTGATATGAGTTGAAGATTTAAAGACTGATATTAATAAATTTTCAAAGAAATGTAAAAATAAAGCATAAAGTATCTTCATTTATGAAGAGACCCATCTTTAGTATGGTTATAACTACAAAGACTTTTGATGTTTAGCTTTATTATTATACTTATAATATTTCTTTAATAATTTGGTTATAAATGCTTATAATATCTTAAATAAAATTTGCTTAACTTTATATTTTTATTTTAAAGCTTTAGCAAAACTGATATCCTGGAAACTTTTGTTCATCTAATATTTATAATAATTTAATTAATGTATACTTAGTTAAATACCATGCTATTATTGCAACAATTGCAATTCCATCAAACTGAATAATGGTTATTTTAAAAAAGTAGTAAATATTGTTAGACTAAATTGAATTAAGTTAAGTTTATACGTAGCTTATGCATCTAGGTTTAATAATAGGAAAACTAAATAAACATCTACTAATTATTCTTAATTTGGAAGTTTATTTTATATTTTAATTAATTTCCTAATTTAATCTTTTGATATTTTTATTATCTTTAAGTACTTAAAAATCTTTATTAAATCTAATCAATTTTAGTTTATTCAATACTTATCACTTTTAAAGCTGAACTTAAAATATATAGTTATAGTAAGTGTTTAAAGATATGCTTATTAAATAAAAAGACTCTTAATTTATTTTAATGCTAATAAGTTAAGAAAAAGCTAGGTAGAAATTATTTAATTTATATTAAATATTATTTTTTATTAAACTTTACCATCATAAAAACTGACATTTCAAAACTTTGCCCAACATGAGTGAGCAATCTTCATTAATTATTAATATTTCTCACAAGATATAATGCTACAAACACAATCCTTGCTACAAAATACAAATCAAGCTTCTATAGATGAGTGATTTTATAAATATGATATTGAGTTATATATACAATTTTACATTTAACTTCATTAATTTCTATTTTAATTCTTTCCTTTACTTCCTTTTTTAGTTTTGCTTTATAAAATATCCTCTCTTAACCTTTATCTTTCTTCAAATTTCTAAGTTTTAAATTATTAAAAGTTTACCAGTTTTAGAAAATATAGAAATAAATAAGTTTAAAGTCTAATAATTATAACATGTATATGCAATCTCATTTTTAAGACTCTTTTAAATTTTATTTATATCATTTTGCTCCAAATTACAATACAATTTTAGTTCTATAATTTAGAATAAAAAAGGGAGTATTTAACACTTTAGTTGAAGAATTTATCTTCATGGATAGAAATTTTAAAGGCTTTCTATTTATCTTCAACTCGGAAAAAACCTTTTAGTCCTACTTTTTATAAAATTATTATATAGTTGTTCGAAGGTGAACAACAAGTGCATCTTCATCAGAGGTTGGGGAAGTTAAGTACCCATAATCGACTTTATGTCTTCCTCTGCTTTGGTTTGGCCTCGAGACATAAAATTCTTAGACCTTCGGCACTGGCTTAATTTGGATTTAATTCTGGAACGAAAAAGAAATAATATTGCGAGCTTCATCAGAGGTGGGGAATTTAAGTACCCATAATTGACACATGTCGTCCTCTGCTTTGGTGATGCAATGGGACACAATCCTGCCATGTCCTTGGACCTCCAGCAAGTATTAAAGATTACGAGTATTCTAAAATTATATCAGTATTGAACATTTTTATCAGTACTGAATAATTATACCAGTATTGTACAAGATCTACCAGTATCTGATAATTTTATCAGTAAGAAACATTCTTGTCAGTATGAAACATTTTTTTTAAAGAGCTGCGCACCAACGAGAGTGCTACGCGCTGTATAATCAAAGTTATTTATTATTATATGATTTTCTCTATTTTAGCAATTTTATTTATAGACATAATATCTTTTGAGATAATAAATTATTATGAGCATCAAAGCTCTTGCTGTTCTACTTACTCTCAACTACCTCTTAACCGATATAAAGTGGATATTCTGTTGATCAATATCAGTAAACAGAAATCATCATAATTAATTAATATATACTCCATAATCATAATTTCAAGTTTCTACAAAGGAAATCATTTCCATCAAGATATTGGAAACGTTTGGATATTTCTAAAGATGGAAGAGTAATAGCAATCTTCAATTTCTAGCTCTGACATCTCTTTTGATTATGAATAATTAATAAAATATTGGAAAAGAAAATGATATAGTATAATAAATGTTGATGAGTAAATATTATCTAAATTAAAAGTTAAAAATTAACTTTTAGGTAACATTATTCCCAATAAACTTTTCCTTTCCCAACTTGTTTAACCCCTTCTTCTAAATTTATCTAGGAAATTCATTTTTAAGTAACTCATAGAGTATAATAAAATTTGAGATAAGCAAGAGATGACTACGAAAAAGTAATTAAATCCTAGAATAAGAAATATAGTGATTTGCATGAGTATTTGAATAAGTTACAGTAGGTATATTTTCTTTTTTTATTTCTAAATATTAAATAGTAGATGCTTATATATCCTCTAAATTTAGACACTGAAAGAATAATAAGAATCAACAGCAATTTAACTTTTTATCTTTTATTGATCAATCAATTTTAGTTAGTATTATTTGTTTGCTTTCTACTTTTATCTTTACATGAGCAATTTAAATTAATAAAGACTAGCCTACTTTATAATAAAATAATAATAACCTTTATTTGATAAATCCAAATAAAGAAGTTATTATAGATCAGTATTTCAATTGCAATGATACTTCAGATACTAAAACTTGAATAAATGCTTTATTATCTATTAAAATATAAACTGCATCATGCTTATTTTTACATTTGCTTGGTATCTAACTTTTAATATAATTTTACAATTAAAAATATTTTTATCATAGTTGGTAATGATATACAATTTATGACTAGACTCATTAAATTATTATTAAAATATTTTACTTTAATTTAGCAATTTAATCTCTTTTAAATTCTATATCCTTTAATCCTAAAGTTCAGATTTACTTAAATATCTCTTAAATTATTTTTAAATATTAAAACAATTTTAAGTTTTATTTAAATTGAGTATACCATTAATCTTTATATGCTTACTTAAAATAAGGCAGCTAGGCTATTTATCAAAATAGCTTATTATTTAAATTAGTAATTATTAATTTTCATTTAAGTGCTTGTATTTTCAAGTATCTTTCACTTATTTCATTCCTCTCTACTGCTAAATTTATTCTAACTGGACTTTTGTAGTAAAGTTGCTTAGAAAATCTATTTCATATGATTTGCTACATTTTAAGCAAGATAGGTCTTGTTCAGAAAATCTGTTCTGTAGTAGCAGGCTACTTATGCTTTGATAAATACAATCCTAGCAAAGCCATTAGTTGCAGCACTCAGTTATAAAGCAAATTTATTTATGTTTATTTGCATTACATTGAGAGCAAGTTTTTGATTCAGTACTTCAATCTCTTTTAGCTTTGACTTCATTGTAAATCATCACATCTTGATATGCTTTTTTACTACAAGCAAGACAAACTATATAATAACTTACATCCATCCACTATAAAATTGTAAAAGCAATCATTACATTTCATATTGCTGCATTCACAATGAGTCTTATAAACTTAATCTTTTCTCTTTTGTTTTTTGTTTTTTGCAGCTTTTACAGAAATTCTTTTCAACTTCTTGTTATTTTAACTATCTAAGCTTTGTTTTAGATTCTTATGGTCTATCACAAAGAGATCCTTTTTTTACGCATGATGGACAATTTTAGTCGAATTTATTTTCTTAGTTGATTTGAGAATAAAACTCACAATCTTCTCTATGGTAAGAGTTTGAATGATATGCAACAGATTAAGCCAATACAGAGCAGCAGAGCAATCATTCCTCTTAGCACTAAAAGCATTTGACTTAATCACAGTCTTCATTTTTAGTTATTCAAATGCTACACTGTGGACATTTTCTTATATCCATACTTTAGTTCCTAATTTATAGTACAACTTATTCTTCAAAAATGCAATTACCTTCATGTTTTTCTTTGAAGCACACAACAAAATTCAAAGCTACATTAAGGACATCTTGCTATTTTTTTACTTCCACAATCATCTTACATCTACATTAAATATTTGGGCAGGTAATAAGTGCTTCTAATTCCTCAGCTTGAAATTCTATTTAATCTTACTACGGAAATTGATTTTGAAGATCTTAAATTTCTTACACTAACTAGGCCTCATATTGCTTTTAGCAACAATTGCAGACAGTGTTATTAAGCTAGACTATTTAATTAATAAGACAGTCATTACAAATACTCGTTTAGCAGCATCTAAGTTACCTTATATTAGATTAATCCCATTTATGGCATAATTAGCAACTTGAAAAGATTTAATGGAACTTTTAAATATCGTTCTAATCTATATCAATTTAGCACCCAATAGCTAAGCATTAATAATTATTAGCTTTTATTTTATCTTCAAGAGTCTTTCTGATGCATGCTGCATGGAATTTATGATCACAATTCTTAAGTGATAGCTTTTGCTCTTACATTTTTCTATCTTTTTACAAGCAATTTGAAAAGCTGCAAGATTCATATAGTTTTATATAAACTGCTTTAGCTACTGTACTTAGTGGTTGATTACATTTCTTACAAATATCTGAACTGGAAACTTACAATTTTCTTTATCAACAACTATTTGCATACAGCTGAAGCATATTTTGTGATTTTTAACTTTTTTTCTTAGACTAAGAGCACTCATCACAAATGAAGTTTGCTTCTCCCTTAACTCTATTTTAATTTTCAGTGCTTTATTATCTAAATTTTTATTAAGCCTTTTCAAATTTTTTCTCACCTGCACTACTAACTATTTGCTACTCCTATATTTAAGTCTTTTAATTACTCTAAAAACATTTTGGGCAATAAATTGGAAATCTGTAGATTTATCCGTTATTCTATTACTTAATATAATGCTTTAAGCATTAATTATGGAAAACATGCTAGCAATCTAGAAAAAGTTTCTATTAATATATTCTGTCACATAAGTTACATATCTTAGTATCTAGTTCATTTTACCTTGCTAATATCGTAAACTCAAAAGGTATTTGAGAATTATACTAGCTTCCATTTTAAATCTCTTCCAGTTGCTATAGTTTATTCTGCTCAACTTTTCTTGAAGTCATCCAGTTTAAACTATCATAATTTTGGACTAATACCTTGTTTCTACATGTTAGTTCTTAAAATTAATTCTTAAAATCATTTTCTTCTATCTGAAATAATTGATCTTATGACTTATCCTTAACTTTAATAGTTAAGTATTACCATTATTGATTCTTAACTTAATTAGCAAAATCACTCGAAGATTAATATAGCTTCTTTATTCTCTTTGCAAGTAGCTCTATTACTTAATTCTGATTTATTATTAATTCGTCCTTTTTATTTTCTTTTTCCGTGTATATAGGAAATCCAATTATCTAAGGCCAATATTCCTAAGAATAGGTTAATATTCAATGCATTTATGGAGGCAATGAAGGTTGCTATTGTAATTTCCCTTCAGAGGCTAATCCATCTATTTTTGTATGTTCTCTAGTATATAAAACACAGAAATAGTTCTAAATTTAATAATCAAGAATACAAATTAGAGTACTGGATTTTCGTTTTTCTAAAACCGATAAAGAGTCACTTCATTAGATTAATTGCATTCAATTACAATTTATACCCAGAGACTAAAATTAAGAGCTTCAATAAATAATTAAAGAATTTATCTATCTACTTGATTCTTTTATAGCTCTTATGTAATCTATTAAGGATTTCAATTTTTTGAGTCTCCAAATAATATGCAATTATATATTTAAGTGCTAATGGAGATTGGCTAAATTAGCTATTCGACATAATTTAGATTAATTTTTCATTATACTCAGTTTATTCTCTTAAGGATGCTAAAAATTTAATGCTTTGCTGGAATTCTTGATATGATTATGGTGAGATAGATATAATTTTTAACAAAATTAACATTATAATTAATAAAATATCTATTTTTCTATTTAATTTAATTTTTAACTTTTGCTTGCTAGCAATATTGATTATCACTTATTTAAATTTATTCTTAGCATTCATTTCTCTATGGATTTTTCCTAGTCTTTACTCATTAATATATTTATAATAAATTGATTCTTTCACTCCTTAATTTTAAAGGTTTCATAATATCACTTTTAAATAGTAATAATTTCTAGTTATTTATCCTTTTATTAGCATAGTTGTAGTTATTAATATCCTTTTTAAATGTTTCCTTATTAATAAAATGTCTAGTAATTTAACTTTAAAGTATAGAGACTTACTTAGATAAAATATTTGTAACTGAAAAAATTATTATTTCATTAGTTTTTGTTGGAATATTTAAAATTTCCTAAAAGTTGCTAGATTTTACATGTGGATTCTACAAAAATGTCTTACAGCAGCCTTAAAATTTAAAGCAGATATATTAAGATTAGAACTCGTGGGTAGTAATAACAGGTGAGTCTGATGGAATAGGATTAGGATTTGCTGAATATTTTGCGGATTTGAAGTTTAATATAGTTATGATAGCAAGGAGTAAGAAGAAGCTGGAAGATCAGTCTAAAATAATTCAGTAAAAATACGGAGTAGAAGTGAAAACGATATCTACTGCTTTCTCAAATTTAAGTATATAGTCCTATAAATACTTAGCCTTTCTATTAAAAAATTTAGATATAGCTATTCTAATAAATAATGTTGGGGGCTATGACAGGTTCAATTATTTCCTAGGTAGTACATAAGAATAAATCAATTTTATTCTTAATATAAACTTTTATAGCACAGTTATCATGATTACTTTCATCTTGCCTTGCTTTTAAAAAGAGATAAAAGATAATGTCAAATAGCGTCAATTATAATCTATGATACTTGCTTATTGATTAACAACTAAATAAAAGGGAATAAGACTTTTAGCTTTCAATCTCAAAAGAAAATTTTAGATGTTTCATACAAATAAGTATTTTATAGGGATATTTATATGCTTTAAGTTATGAAAGATCTTGTTTAGACTTTAGTAAAAAATAATAATTTTACATCTAACTTGTAAATTATACTTTTAAAAAGAAAAAATAATTAGTGAAAAACTAAAATTAATCCAACAATCTTTTAGCTTCAGTAAAATACAAAGTATTTAAAGTCTATAAATTAAAAATGAATAGCTCTGCTTATTAGAAATATAAGCCAGAGAGTTTTTAGATTATTTGTAAATCTAATGAAAGTAAAAATTTAATTAAGAATTTTCATGATATAGATTTTAATAAGTATAACTTTTAGTTCAAGCGATAAATATAGCAAGTATTAGATTAATTCTAGAATTGTTTATTTATTTTTCAATCTTCAATGATTAATCATAAGTATATAGCTAACATTATTTGCTAAGCAAATTCTTTTTTCTTCTGAACCTCTCAAATTGAATTATTTTGTTATTCTTAAATGTTCTCCTTATTCATTTTTAAATAGAGCATCTACGTTTGACAATACATTTGAATATATCTAAAAAATATTTAAATAGAGACATTAAAATATAAGAAGTCATGCTCTCTTATGTTAATTTGAATTGATACGTATTATTAATTTTTTAATTATATCTCATTACTTAATTGATTTCTAATTTTTTGTTTAATTTATACTTCTTCATCTCTATATTTTCAAGCATTTAAATCTACATTAAGGACTGGAATTTTATAAGGTTAATTAAGCTAAATATTTCTAATGTAATCAACTTAGTCTTTTTATGTTTTTAAAGTGATAATAATTTATTAGTAGTCCTGATGTTATGTAGATCTAATTCATTTTTATGATTTTATTCTCTTATTTATTTGTAATTATTCAGTCTTTTAGAACTTTTAGAGTGTAAATAAGTTTTAATTAGTAATTGGCCAATAAATTAGTTCATAATATTGCTAGAAATTTGATTAACTAAGCATAAATATCAAGATGATATCAAGATTTTGGCTTTTAGTTTATTGCTTGAGCTACGATAATTTCTTTTTATACTTGAATCCCTTAGAAAAATGACTAAACTCTTGAACTCTTTTTAGCTTTTTAAGTTATAATAGCTTTCGTATTACTTCGATTTCGTAGCATGATATGAGATTTTCTCATTATAGCGAGATATTCTCTTTGCATAATAAGTGAAATATAAGCGTTTAACTGGTGATTATGATATTTATAATTATATGATAGGCTAATAAATTAATTGGGAAGCAAAATAATAAAACTAATGAGTAAAGCATTATGTGAGTTTATTTGTTTGGTAAACTATAAAGTTTTAGAAGTAATAAGTTTATGCCTTTCTTAATAAAACATTCAAATCAAAAGCGAAAGTAAAAAGTCCAAATAATATTAAAAATAAAATTTTTATTTCTTTTTTTCTTTTACGTTAGGATAGAATTTAATTTCATAAGAATTATGTATAGAAAATTGTCTTTCGTATTTTTAAATTAAGCTTTAACTTTAATTTTGAAAAGTTTTTGCATATTTGGTGTTTTTATTTTATCATAAATATACTATTATAAATCTTAAATTCAGAATTTAAAATTTTTGATTTTTTTTTGCCTTTAATGAATAAAAAATAGCATTGCAACTATTAAAGTAATAGAAACTCTAATATGCTTGAGTTAAATAAGTAGACATATTAAATACATTTAGAGTATTTTATTAAGTCATTTTAATTTTGAGTAATATCAGTATTCTACAGTAAAATAATTGGTTAAGAGAAATGTTTTTTTCTTTATAGGTATTACATTTGTAGCATAGACTTAAATATATTTTTATCTTAATTGTCTTTAAGACATAAGAGTATTTCTAATTTCTATTACTAAGAAATATGAACACAGGAAGTATTTTTAACTCATAGAAAAAGTAACTAGATAAAAATCGGATAAAAAATAGCAAAATCTAAACTTAAGAAAGTTATTATCTACCTATTTAAAAGAGTTTTCACTTAACTTATAGCATTTAGCAAATGTATTCTTGAATATTCAATTATTTTAACTTATAGGAATTATTTACTTGAGTTTTCTTTATATTCAAATAAAAGAAAAAAGACTTATTTTGAAAGTGAGAAAGATTAATATCGAACTGAGTAACAACTTGTGTTCAATTGAATAACTAATTTTATATAAAATAGAAATAATATAAAGCTTAGTAAACATATCAGATAAATCTTTTTAAGTATAACAGACAACATTGAATTCATCTAATTTAAGATCTTTGTCGCATTTTTATATTACCTAAGGCTGAATTTGGAGTGAGTTTACGTCTTAAACTGTAATGAGAGGAATATATAGTGAAAGAGAAATAAATTAGAGCATGAATACGATGGCAAGAAAGGCTTTACAGTCGCCTATCTCCGTTTTTAATGAGTCCTGCTGCATGGACTACAACTAACTTCTATTTGAACATATTATGGCAAAACACTATTTTCGTTTCTACATTAAAACACTAAAAAAATCTACAATTAATCCAGAATCTGATATAGGAAAACTCTTTGAATGCAATTGGCGCTAAAATCTTTATACTTTTAGTAAGTAAAAAAGATGTTTTAATATTAAGGAATAAATAATGATTACCAGATCATGATAACTTCCTTTTGAAAAAATATAAAAGAAAAAATCAAATTTTATTAAGAAGCAACTTCACACTATAGAGGCAATCTCACTGGCAGAATTTCAGAGAGCAACTTAAAGACTTTAGAATTTTTCAGAAATAAATTATACTAAACTTAACTAGGAATATAGGCAAGAAATCATCTCAATCTTTAAGTAGCAAATCAATCTTATAGTTTTTGATATGATTAATTCATACTTTATTATTTTGTGAAATTTAGCTATGTATGGGAGAAAAGACAAATTAAGACATATCTTCGAATATGTCTACAATTTGGACTTACTTATAAATCTCTCTGATGAAAAGTTTAATGAATAGATAAATTTAAAAAACAATTTACTTCTAATCAATAATAAAAAAGAACTTAAAATAAACATTTTCAAAGAAATCTGCAAAATAAAAGATAATTACTATTTAGAAAAAAGTTAGTCAAATCAAGTAGAGTTTTCGGAAAGAATTAAAAGAAATTTTAGAAGTGATGACGAAAAGAAAGAAGTTTTAAATTATAAGCGTAAGCATATAAAATATAGCCTCTGAATTAAATAGAAAGCTTTATAAAAAAAAAATTTTAAGGGAAAATATTATAAAAGTAAGCTTAAATCAACTATAAATTTTATAATAAAAAAACTAAAAAAAATATTAATTTTAAAAAATTTTAGATTGATAAAATGTCAAAAGTTCGAATCAAAGATATAGTAAATAAAATAAAGAATCTTTAATATAAAAATTTTAAAAGCTGTAAAATCTGCAAAAATTTGAAAAATAGTAAAATTAATAAAATGTAAAATTTGAAAAAGATCAACAACTAGTCAAACCTTTCTTGCATATCTTCCCACACAAAGGTCCAGGTTCTTTGCATCCTTCAGTAGCTGTGCAAATCTTCTCTGAAACTTTATAGCATAATCCAGCACAAGAATTCTCATTCAAAAGACAAATTTTTCCACACGAAGGCCCTGGATCTTCGCAATAAATAGTAGAAATGCATTATTTAACACTTTCTAAATAACAAATTCCTCCACATGAATTCTCATTAAGATTACAAAGTGTTCCGCATGTGTAATCTCCTTCAGTACAGTTGATGCTTCCTAAACATATCTGATAGTTTTCATCATAGCATTCTCCATTGCACAACTACTCATTTATATTGCAAAGAGTTCCGCAAGTCGAGTCTTCTTCATCACAGTTTTTATTCTATAAGCACACTTTTTCGTTTATGTTATAACAAAATCCATTACACAACTACTCATTTATATTACAAAGAGTTCCACACGTAGAATCCCCTTCAGTGCAATTTTTGCTTCCTAAACAGATCTTTAAAGTTTCATTATAGCAAATTCCTCCACATGAATTCTCATTAAGATTACAAAGTGTTCCACATGTGTAATCTCCCTCAATACAATTGATGCTTCCTAAACATATCTGATAGTTTTCATCATAGCATTCTCCATTACACAACTACTCATTTAAATTGCAAAGAGTTCCGCAAGTAGAATCCCCTTCATCACAGTTTTTATTCTATAAGCACACTTTTTCGTTTACGTTATAACAAAATCCATTACACAACTACTCATTAAGATTACAAAGAGTTCCACAAGTAGAATCCCCTTCAGTGCAATTTTTATTTCATAAGCACACTTTCTCGTTTACGTTATAGCAAATTCCATTACACAACTACTCATTAAGAATACAAAGTGTTCCACATGTCTAATCTCCTTCATCACAGTTTTTATTTCATAAGCACACTTTTTCGTTTACGTCATAACAAAATCCATTACACAACTACTCATTAAGATTACAAAGAGTTCCACAAGTAGAATCCCCTTCAGTGCAATTTTTGCTTCCTAAACAGATCTTTAAAGTTTCATTATAGCAAATTCCTCCACATGAATTCTCATTAAGATTACAAAGTGTTCCACATGTGTAATCACCTTCATCACAGTTTTTATTTCATAAGCACACTTTTTCGTTTTTGTTGACGCAGTCTCCATTGCATAATATTTCGTTTATATTGCAAAGAGTTCCGCAAGTAGAATCTTCTTCATCACAGTTTTTATTTCATAAGCACACTTTTTCGTTTTTGTTGACGCAGTCTCCATTGCATAATATTTCGTTTATATTGCAAAGAGTTCCGCAAGTAGAATCCCCTTCAGTGCAATTTTTGCTTCCTAAACAGATCTTTAAAGTTTCATTATAGCAAATTCCTCCACATGAATTCTCATTAAGATTACAAAGTGTTCCACATGTGTAATCACCTTCATCACAGTTTTTATTTCATAAGCACACTTTTTCGTTTTTGTTGACGCAGTCTCCATTGCATAATATTTCGTTTATATTGCAAAGAGTTCCGCAAGTAGAATCTTCTTCATCACAGTTTTTATTTCATAAGCACACTTTTTCGTTTACGTTGACGCAATCTCCATTGCATAACTACTCGTTTATATTGCAAAGAGTTCCGCAAGTAGAATCCCCTTCAGTGCAATTTTTGCTTCCTAAACAGATCTTTAAAGTTTCATTATAGCAAATTCCTCCACATGAATTCTCATTAAGATTACAAAGTGTTCCACATGTGTAATCACCTTCATCACAGTTTTTATTTCATAAGCACACTTTTTCGTTTTTGTTGACGCAGTCTCCATTGCATAATATTTCGTTTATATTGCAAAGAGTTCCGCAAGTAGAATCTTCTTCATCACAGTTTTTATTTCATAAGCACACTTTTTCGTTTTTGTTGACGCAATCTCCATTGCATAATATTTCGTTTATATTGCAAAGAGTTCCGCAAGTAGAATCCCCTTCAGTGCAATTTTTGCTTCCTAAACAGATCTTTAAAGTTTCATTATAACAAATTCCATTACACAACTACTCATTTATATTGCAAAGAGTTCCACAAGTAGAATCCCCTTCAGTGCAATTTTTATTTCATAAGCACACTTTTTCGTTTACGTTATAGCAAATTCCATTACACAACTACTCATTAAGATTACAAAGTGTTCCACATGTCTAATCACCTTCATCACAGTTTTTATTTCATAAGCACACTTTTTCGTTTACGTTATAACAAAATCCATTACACAACTACTCATTAAGATTACAAAGAGTTCCACAAGTAGAATCCCCTTCAGTGCAATTTTTGCTTCCTAAACAGATCTTTAAAGTTTCATTATAGCAAATTCCTCCACATGAATTCTCATTAAGATTACAAAGTGTTCCACATGTGTAATCACCTTCATCACAGTTTTTATTTCATAAGCACACTTTTTCGTTTTTGTTGACGCAGTCTCCATTGCATAATATTTCGTTTATATTGCAAAGAGTTCCGCAAGTAGAATCTTCTTCATCACAGTTTTTATTTCATAAGCACACTTTTTCGTTTTTGTTGACGCAGTCTCCATTGCATAATATTTCGTTTATATTGCAAAGAGTTCCACAAGTAGAATCCCCTTCATCACAGTTTTTATTCTATAAGCACACTTTTTCGTTTACGTTATAACAAAATCCATTACACAACTACTCATTAAGATTACAAAGAGTTCCACAAGTAGAATCCCCTTCAGTGCAATTTTTGCTTCCTAAACAGATCTTTTAATTTTCATCATAACAAATGCCTTCACAAGATTACTCATTTATTTTACAGAGCACTCCACAAGTAGAATCTCCTTCAATGCAGTTTTTATTCCCAACACACACCTTTTCTTTTTCATTATAGCAAGTTCCTCCACATGAATTCTCATTAAGATTACAAAGTGTTCCACAAGTAGAATCCCCTTCAACACAGTTACTATTTCCTAGGCATTTTTTTTAATTTTCATCATAGCAAATCCCTTCACAAGATTACTCATTTATTTTACAGAGCACTCCACAAGTAGAATCTCCTTCAATGCAGTTTTTATTCCCAACACACACCTTTTCTTTTTCATTATAGCAAATTCCTCCACATGAATTCTCATTAAGATTACAAAGAGTTCCACAAGTAGAATCACCTTCAACACAGTTACTATTTCCTAGGCATTTTTTGCTGCTTTATTTGTAGCAATTTCCTCCACATACTTACTCTCCTTTGTTGCAAAGAGTTCCACATTTATCTTCTGAACCAAAGCAATCTTTATTTCACAAACATAATTTTTAATTTCCTTTATAACACTTTCCTCCACATGACTTTTCGTCTAATTTACAAAGTTACCCACATTTTATTCCTGGATCCTCACAATTAAGTTTTCCTAAACACTTTTTTTTATTTTGTTTATAGCACTTTCCTCCACATGGTAATTCATCAAACTTACAAACTTATGAACAACTTGGATCATTCAGAGGACATTCTTCTTTTATTCAGCATTTTTTCTTTTAAGGGTTGTAACACTTACTTCCACATAATTTTTCATCTAAGTTACAAGGTTATCCGCATTATCTGCCTGGATTAGAACAGTTAAATGTTTATAAGCATTTTTATTTATTTGAATTATAACAATTTTCTCCACAAAGATTTTCGCCTTTATTGCAGACTTTACCACAAGTTGACCCTGTATTATCGCAATTAGAAGTACTTAAGCATTGTTATTAGTTTACTTTATAGCACTAACCTCCACACGAATTTTCATTCAATTTGCATATTTTTCCACATTATTCACTGGGAATTGGGCAATTTATAGTACCTAAACATTAACTTTCGCCTTTTTTATAGCATTAGCTTCCACAAGATATCTAATCCAGATTACAAACTATTCCGCATTGTGAACCAGGAGAAAGACAGTTTTCACTTTTCAAGCACTGTTTTTTAAAAGAATCATAACACTTTCCTCCACATGAACGTTCATTTTATTTGCATAATAGTCCACATTAACCACCAGGAGAAAAGCAATTAACTGTTGCTAAACAATCCTTTGTGCTTGCGTCATAGCATAATCCTCCACAAGATAATTCATTTTAATTGCAAATAATTCCACACATTGAACCAGGATTATTGCATTAAGGGCAATTTAAACAAATTTTCTTTGGTTATTTGAAGCACTACCCTCCACAAGAAAACTCGCCATATTAGCAAAGTATTCCACATTATGCACTTGGTTTAGGACAATTAATAGAGCTTAAACATATTTTTTCATTCGCTTTAAAGCAAGTACCTCCACATGATTACTCATCTTTTTTACAAGGAATACCACATGTATCTCCTGGAATATCACAATTTGGAGCCTTTAAGCATGTTTTTTCGATTGTTTTATAGCAAATGCCTCCACAAGATAATTCACCTTTTTAGCACAATTTCCCACAAGCTTCTCCCGGTTCAGGACAGTTAACAGTGCCAAAGCAAATTTTTTCATTTTCTTTAAAACATTAACCACCACAGGACTTTTCTTCTGGACCACACAATATTCCACATGTCTCTCCAGGTTACTGACAATTAACAGTACCTAAGCAGACTTTTTTATTTGGATTATAACATAAACCACCACAAGATTTTTCTTCTGGATTACACAATATTCCACATGTTTCTCCATATTCTTCACAATTAACTGTACCCAAGCAGACTTTTTTATTTGGATTATAACATAAACCACCACAAGAATCTTCTTCTGGATTACACAATATTCCACATGTTTCTCCATATTCTTCACAATTAACTGTACCCAAGCAGACTTTTTTATTTGGATTATAACATAAACCACCACAAGAATCTTCTCCTGGATTACACAATATTCCACATGTTTCTCCATATTCTTCACAATTAACTGTACCCAAGCAGACTTTTTTATTTGGATTATAACATAAACCACCACAAGAATCTTCTCCTGGATTACACAATATTCCACATGTTTCTCCATATTCTTCACAATTAACTGTACCCAAGCAGACTTTTTTATTTGGATTATAACATAAACCACCACAAGATAATTCTTCTATTTTACATAGTTTTCCACAAATTTCACTTGGAATAGTACATTCAATAGTTCCTCGACAACTCAATTATAATGGCGAATAGCATTAACCTCCACATGCTTTTTCTCCAGTTTTGCAAAGATATCCACATGTGGCTCCTGGAGAAGAACAATCAATAGTCCCTAAACATTACTAATTAATTGTTTTATAACAAACACCTCCACATGATTGCTCATCATTTTTACATAGTTTTCCACAAGTTGCTCCTGGAGAAGAACAACCAACAGTCCCTAAACATTACTAATTAATTGTTTTATAACAAACACCTCCACATGATTACTCGTCTGATTTACATAGTTTTCCACAAGTTGCTCCTGGAGAAGAACAATTATTAGTCCCTAAACATTACTAATTAATTGTTTTATAACAAACACCTCCACATGATTGTTCATCATTTTTACATAGTTTTCCACAAGTTGCTCCTGGAGAAGAACAACCAACAGTCCCTAAACATAACTAATTAATTGTTTTATAGCAAACGCCTCCACATGATTACTCGTCTGATTTACACACTTTTCCACAAGTTGCTCCTGGAGAAGAACAATCAACAGTCCCTAAACATTACTAATTAATTGTTTTATAGCAAACACCTCCACATGATTACTCGTCTTTTTTACATAGTTTTCCACAAGTTGCTCCTGGAGCAGAACAATCAATAGTTCCTAAGCATTACTAATTAATTGTTTTATAGCAAACGCCTCCACATGATTACTCGTCTGATTTACACACTTTTCCACAAGTTGCTCCTGGAGCAGAACAATCAATAGTTTTTACATAGCCTCCACATGATTACTCGTCACAAGTTTTGCTCCTGGAGGAGTCCCTAAACATTACTAATTAATTGTTTTATAACAAACACCTCCACATGAGCTCATCATTTTTACATAGTTTTCCACAAGTTGCTCCTGGAGAAGAACAACACCTCCACATGATTACTCGTCTTTTTTACATAGTTTTCCACAAGTTGCTCCTGGAGCAGAACAATCAATAGTTCCTAAGCATTACTAATTAATTGTTTTATAGCAAACACCTCCACATGATTACTCGTCTGATTTACACACTTTTCAAGTTGCTCCTGGAGCAGAACAATCAATAGTTCCTAAGCATTACTAATTAATTGTTTTATAGCAAACGCCTCCACATGATTACTCGTCTGATTTACATAGTTTTCCACAAGTTGCTCCTGGATAAGAACAATCAATAGTTCCTAAACATTACTAATTAATTGTTTTATAGCAAACGCCTCCACATGATTACTCGTCTTTTTTACATAGTTTTCCACATTGTCCACCTGGTAATGGACAATTTACATCTGGTAGGCAAATTTAAGTTTTAGGATCGTAACATTGTCCATAGCAAGTTGATTAAGTTGAAGTGCAAAGTTATCCACAAGTTTCATCAGGTTCTTAACAGTTTATTGTACTCAAGCATTTATTTTCTGTGCTTTTGAAGCATTTACCTCCACAGGAATCTTGATTTTTTTAACATATTACACCGCAAGCTTATCCAGAAATAGGACAATTGACGGTTCCTAAACATTATTTTTCTTTTGGATTGTAACATTTATTACCACATTAATCTTGTCCTTTAGGACAGGCAGATCTTGCATTTTAAATAGCAAGAAGCATTAAGAAGACAATAAGAAGTTTCTCAACTACCTTCATTGCTTTTTTATAATTAATTGGCTTGAGCCTGCTTATAAATAAAAGTTTTATATTGTAATAAAAAATGTTATAAACTTTAAATTAGATTTGCTTTTTCTCTGATGATAAAAAAGGTTTAATCTATTCTTAACTCTTCTTTTTTTATAAATAAAAATAAAAAATATTGTATTATAAAGATTTAAAATATGCATTGGATTACTTAGTTTTGATAAATCTCTATTTTTTATTTTTCTTTCCTTTTTCATATTTAAATGGCTAAATAAAACGACTAACGTAATTTGGATTTTGATATGTCTAATTGAAATAGCACTAGCTAACTTAAAAATTTTCGTAAAACAAGCAAAATAAATGAAAATTTATTAATGCTCTATGATTGATTTACTTTCCTTAATAAGAAGATAGTAAATAAATTTCTAAAGATTTAGTTCTTTAAATATTAGTTTAAGAAAATGCTTAAGCAACAATTAATTAAATTTTATATAGTTATTAAGGTTATCTCATCTATGAGAAGAGTCTATAACAATAAAAAGGTTTTATCTTAATTTTACTCTTTCAATATATTAAATTTCAACTTTTAACTATACTTAAATCCTTAAACTAGTGATAGGCTTTGTAACTGTCTTTAGAAATATTTTGAAATGATTAATGATTTTATTAATAAGCCAAGATATTTTTATTAAGAACTAGGTATTTTCAAATGTATTTTTAATTAATGCCTCTTATTTTTAAAGCTTTAATTATTAAAGAGTAGATTTAAAATCCTAAAGTTAACATTATTTTTCTATAAGTAAACACTTAAAAGTTAAAACTCTTGAGCTAATTTAATTAGCTACTTAGTTAAAAAAGAAACTTATCTTAAGCTAAAATTAAATTAAGTTCCTTTTATGATAAATCTAACTAAATCTTTATATACTTAATCCATTCTATAACCTTTTATCATTTTATTTCCTAATAAAAGTAGCTTTATGTATCTCAAATATAAATTAGGTAATTAATAAAATTTCAATCTTGATAAAACTTAATTATAATTTAAGCCTTCACTATAACTTTTAAAAGCATAGTAAATACAAATAAATAGAATAAAATCTGACTTAAAGGAAATAAAACAAGAGAATAAATAGAAAATATTTATTCTGCTTAATACTAAATAAGAGAATCTATAAAACTACTTTATGTAAAATTGAGAATCAAAAGAACTATAATAAAAATCAATATATAAATACTTTTAGAAAAGTTAATAAATATAGCTAAAGAAGACAGAATTAGAAGAACTAGCTTTTAAAAAAGTTAAATTATTTTGATTTTTTTCCTATATATTTTATGGTTTATTGATATGGCTTTAATAAAAGAGTATATTATAAAAGCTTTATTTCTAGAAAATTTAAACTTTATATGCATATTTTAATTTAAATTGATAATTGAGTTCAATTATTAATCCTTTGAATTTGCTGCTTATATAAATTTAGTTAAATTAAAAAATTCTTTTAACTTAAAACTTATAATGCTTATTTAGCTTTTAAGCAACAGGGGTATAATTTAAATTATTTTTATATTTTATTAAATATATATTAAAAAATGGGTAGCTTTAAGAAGGGTTTTGATACCGCCTCCTCAAAGTAGGAGATAAAACTTGAAGTGCTTTCTTCTACCACGTCTTCGCTTTAATTATTCCAACCTTCTTTATTACGAATGGAAACCAGACTCATAACACAAGCATTCAAACTACACAGAACCAAATTCATTATCGGACGAAAATGTTATAATAATATACTCAGCGAGAAAAAGATATCAATATATCTACGATTGGACAGACTTCACTAAAAGGAGGAACATAAATATGAAAGGAATTAAGTGGCAAGAAAATCACAATCTAAGCAATAATTTAACAAAAGAATGAACAACTTATTTCAGCCAACGTCTCTGAAGACTAAATGATAAGAGTCTACTAAAATACCTATGATGATCTATCAGATATGGTAGTTGCAGTTTATTTTAAACACTATCTGGAAAATACTGACTTAGTAGAGAAAAAGGCCATAAGCTAAGAAGTGATACAAGTTTTTAGGAATCAAATATGGAGAGAGTACGGACAAACAATGGTCAAATTAATTTTTAAGTAAAACAGAATGGTATATTTTGTCTTTAACAATGAAGAAAGATACTAGCAATTCGCATAATTCAGGAAATGAAAATTCAAAGGCGTTAGAATTCCTATCTAAGCTAGAAACTAATTAAAATACTTTGACATTCATAACTACCCAGTTTACTTCATAGTAAACGAATATTCAAACATGAAAGAAGTAATGGAGAAAATGATACAATATGGAAAATCTAGAGAATAGGTATACATACCCAAACACTACAATGCTAACAGTGTAGTGTACTTAGATTTAAAGGATATAGACGAAGCAAAGAGGATACAAGAAGTAATATACTTGAACGGAAACAAAAGGAGAATGCAGCACCTAGTAAATTTAATCTACTGCCTATGTAAATTGAAAGAGTACAGAGACCAACAATGCAGAAGGGTGGAAACAGCAAAAAGGAAAAAACTACATACAAGAGAATTAGAGATGCTTGAAGAAAAAAATAGCAATAAACAAGCCAGATTTAAAAGCAAATCAAGCAAATAAGAGGATAACTGAAGAAGGATAATAAAACGAATAGAATAGAAAAATAATAAAAATTTTTTTATGCTAAAAGAGTAAATAAGAGTTATTTTTCATCAAAATGAAATTGGACATATGTAAGGCAGAGGGATAGAAAAAAGTTAAAAGAGCCAAATAAAATAGCAAAGCAATCAACTATATAATAAGACATAATATAAAACAAATAAGAGGAATGAATAGAATAAGTGATGGTAAAAACGCTAAACCCTAATAGAAGAAATAAGAAACAAACAAAATAGTCTAATTTAGTATGTAAGGGAAAGTGTAAATTAAGAAAAATAGCAAAAATAAATAAACTAGCTTATGAAGAAATTGAATGAAATGCAAGATAAAAGTGAGAAATAAGAATCAAGAAGCAAACTGAAGCAAACTTTAATTAGAATTTGCTATGATAAGAAACCTAAAAAAAATGAACAATTACCCAACAATGGTTAATAGGAAAAAGCAAAAGAAGATGAATAGAATGGATAAGAAGAAGGAAAAGATGGATAATAAATGGAAAAAGATAAAATAGGGGAAAGAACTATTAATGAAAAGAATATGGAAGCAAAGAATGATAGATAAGATGAAGGAAAGATGGAGAAGTAAGATGAATAAAAAGAAGAAAGTGATGAAGATGAAGTAAAGGAGATGGGTGAAAAAGAAGAATAAGTCATAAAAATAGAGATAGTAAATGTTAAGGGAATTAGAAATGCACAAGAGGCACTAGCCAAATTCCTGACTTAAAAAAGTATTAACATAATGGCATAAGAGATTTAGATTGAAGACTAAAAAGATATATGTAATATAGCAAAAACTTAATAAATGTAGGGTCAAAAAAAGGGAAAGGAGTAGCATTCTATATTAGAAACGACATATATAAGGAGATTATAGAAATATAGAATGAAATGAGCCAAATGACGCTTTTTGGAGGAGTGAGAGTGATGGCCATTGAAATAATGAGAAAATTGGTAGTAATATATGTATATATGCACCTGTCAAATGACAACTAATAATATGAGCCATTCTATAACTTAGTGAATGAATTTAAACTATAAATAATTTTAGACGCATGAATTTTCTAGCAATTATAAGGATATCCTCATAATGATGAAAGCGAATACTAATATGATTTCAAAAAGGTAAATCATGCGCACTATAAATCTTCAATCTAAGAACAGTATAGAAATGGTAAATTCGGAACAAAAAAGATGTTTTTGTAATATTTGTTGATTTTAAGAAAGTTTATGACTCAGTGCAAAGAAAAGATATATGATAAATCCTAAAATTATCTAAAAGTACCAGAATAAATAATTAAAAATATAGTAAACTTCTACTGTGAAGAAGAAATTAAACTGAAAATCAATGATTAAATAGAAAAATCATTTGAAACAAATAAAGGGCTAAAATAGGGAAGCATAACGTCGCCAAGACTATTTAACTTGATAATAGCAAGACTTCTCCGTAACTTGGAAGATTAAAAGCTAGGAATTACGAAAGGACATAAAAATGCAGAGGGATGAACATAAGAAATATATGCAGGGTGTTTTGCCTACGCAGATGACCTATCCTTAATAAGTAAATGGGAATAATTAGAGGAAGCAATCGAAAATTTAACCTCATGGGAAGAAAAGTACAAATCGGAAACTGCAGAAAAAACAAAAATAATTATATGAAAAGCACCAGTAAATAGTAACTGAGAAAATATTGGAAATACTATCGAGGTGGGAAATTTAAGGATTGAAAGAGTAAATGCCTTCTAGTATCTAGGTTATTAAATAGAATAAAGCATCAGTTTTGAAAGAAAATAAGAGATGGAGCAATTAGAAATAATATAGAGAAGATCTTTACGAGCAATCATAGATGCCCTTTTTAAGTGTAAAATGAGATGTTCTAACATGAACTGTAGTTTATGAAATTTAAAAATTTCCTATGACATAAAACGTTGAGATTAAGAGGTAGATTAATAGATAACTAAGGAAAAACAGTAGAAAGATTAATGTTCGATCTAAGTAAGAAAGAGAACTTTTCATTTGAATAATATTGTACGGCAATTAAATTAGAATTAAGAATTGAGGACAAAGATATATTTATAGATGATGGTAATAATAATTAAAAAAGGAAGAAAAAATTAATCTTGAAATTGAGAATATAGGCATATGTAGATGATAGAAAAGAATCGAGTAAATGATAACAACAATACAGTATAGAGAAGCATGATTTAATGAATATGTAGTAGGACAACCAAAACTACCTGAGATAAATAAAAATAGAAAAGAAGAAATATACTATAAATTTAGAATAAGAACGAGATGTAATGGGAGCTAGGATTGACTGAAAGAAAGACACCAAGTAATGACGAGTCAATGTCCTTTCTGTAACGATGCAAGAGAAAATGAAAGACATATCATAGAAAAATGTTCAGAATAAAAAGAATGAAAGAAAATATGTATTTTAAATCTAAGAGAAATAGGAGTAGAGAGATAAGGAATGGTACTATCTGATATAATATGAGGAACAGCCACATTCGAAAAAATCATTAGAACCGAAGGAGAGTAAAGAGAAGCTAAAACTGATTTGATAAGAAAATATTATATAAAAGTCTTATTAGAAAAATGTTAAAAATTGAAAAAAATTGAATAAAAAAGAAAAAGGAAAATAGTATAGAAAAAGTAAAGGATATTTTAATGAGTATATTAAAGATTGAGAAAAAAGAAAAGAAGTTTTTAAAAAAAAATTATAAGTTATGCTAGAAAATAAAATAATGTTTGCAAAAAAGATTTAAAAGAGCATAAATAAATGAAGGTCATTAAAATTGAGATATATAGAGGAAAATGATGAAGATACATCACTATAAAAAAAAATTATTACCTGAAGACTTACTTAAAAAAAAGACAAAAATTTAGATATAGAAAAAGCTGCAAACCAACAGTATGCTACACGCTTTATAAGCAATCTTATTTATATATTTATTTATATATTTATTTATTTATTTATTTTTATTTTAAATTAATTAAATTTTTAAATTAGTTTTTCAATTTTTAATTTATTTCTTTATTTATTTTTTTTATTATCTATTTATTTATTTATTTTTTAATACTTTTATTTATTTATTTATTTTTATTTTTCTTTTATTAATTAATTTATTTAATTTTTTTTAATTTAATTGTTTGCTTATTTATTTTAATTTTTTTTATTTTGGTATTAATTAATTAATTTTTTTTATTTTATTTATTAATTTTTTATTATTTCTTTCTTTCTTTTTTATTTATTTATTTTTTTATTTAAGATTTTTAGATAATTTATTTTGCAATTAATAAATTGATTAGACAATTTTTTAATTATGTATTTATTATTTACTAGTTATTTAAAAAAATATTATAAAATATTAGATTTTATATATAGTACTTTTTTTTTAACGCAATCATTAATTTGTTTTTAATATTCAGTTAAAGTTAATTTTAGATTTTTAAAACTATAGAAATAATATCTGGTTTATGATATTGATTTCATTTGTTGTAGTAATTCTGATTTAATTTTTTAAAACAAAGTAATGCTTTTAATGCTATTTTATTTTATATTTTAACTATAACTTAACCATTAAGATTAGATTACCCAATGTAATTAAATGATAATTCGAGGTTACTTTAAAAATTATACATATTTATTTATAATTTTAAGCTTATTGCTTTAAAATTTAAACTGTGACTTTTTTATGAGTCTACAAAGTTTTGAAAATATCGCATAGAATGTTTATTACTAGCAAAATTTTCTAATTTCTTTAAGCCGAAGACAACTGATTTTTTAAGGTCTATTTATTAAACTTTTAATATTTCACTACTTAATTTTTTTCCATTTTTAACGTTCATATATTTAAATTTTTTAATTAGTTTTATAATATTAGAGCTTAACTAATAATTTTAAGTTTAGTTTATTAATGATTAAATAAACATTCAAAAGCTTAAATGACATATTATATAATTTATTATTATATATATTTTTTAAAACCACCATAGTTGTTCGAAGGTGAACAACAAGGTCATCTTCATCAGAAGTTGGGGAAGTTAAGTACCCATAATTGACACATGTCGTCCTCTGCATTGGTGATGCAATGAGACGCAAACCTGCCATGTGCTTGAACCTCCAACAAGTATTAAAGATTACGAGTATTCTAAAATTATATCAGTATTGAACATTTTTATCAGTACTGAATAATTATACCAGTATTGAAAAAAGGTTTATCAGTATCTGATAATTTTATCAGTAAGAAACATTCTTGTCGGTACGAAACATTTTTTTTAAAGAGCTGCGCACCAACGAGAGTGCTACGCGCTGTATAATCAAATTTATTTATTTATTATTTATTATTACTGGTAATTTTTCCTACCTTCATAACTAGATTATTATTAAAGAGCTGTGCGCCATTGAGGCGATACGCGTTCTAAATCTTATTTTATTTATTATACCATTTACACAAAATTAAAAGAATCTAACCTTTTATTAAATAAGGTAATTCAGATAGTTTATACTTAACTTCACTTTTATAAAATATTAATTTTATTTTTATTTCTACAGATTAAAAGTTTAGTAATATAATCCTTTCAAGTATACTCTGAATAAAGAATTCCAAAATATTAAAAAAATAAAATATTACTTTTTATTTTAAATGAAAATAATTTATTTTCTTTATTTTATAATCCTTTTTTGACTGTAATTTAAATAGATATAAAGAAATCTTTAAAATTTATTCTATATTGTTAAATATATTTAATGGATTTTAAATGCTCCTATAAAATTTTTTATGTTTACTATATTTTAATCAATTTATTATTATAAGTATTAAAATCTTTATTTTTCTAGCTGATAACTAAACTTCATTAAAAATTTCTTTTTACTAAAGTTAATAAAAATCTCAACAATAATTAAAGTTTAATTAACGCAAGTAGATTGAAAAATATTTGAATATTTAATTTTAGATTAAATTGATTAGGAAAATAAATGAATATGCTTAGGATTTAATATATTGTATTATATTTAATAGATATATCTATTATTTTTTAAATAATTGAAAAGATAGAGATTTGATTTACATTCAAAAAAGTTACATTATTTTATTTTCGAGTAAAATCAGAAGTGTATGATAATATAAATTAGGAATTCTCAAGTTTTTTATTTTTAGTTATGTTTAAAATTAAAATGATAGCAATCTAATTAATTTAAACATCTAATAATATATATAAAACTGAAATAAAATCATATAATAAATTTTGAAATTTATTTATAATTAATTTATACATCTTTATTTTGTAACAAATCTAACCTAATATTAATTTAAATTTTATATAAATTAATTTTTTATATAAACAACATATATAATAATATCTAATAATTATTATAAAACAACTATATTAATTAATTATTTTAAATTAAATTAATATAATTATATTTATTTAAATTTCTATTTTAAGCTAAAAGAGTTGATTGACTATTAATTGCAAGAAATGCTTCCTTTAATAAAAGAAGTTAGCAAATGCTTTGCAAATTGTTTTTTAAATCTCTTTTTAATCTCATCATTTTAAATTACTTTTCTAATTTTCTATTCTTTTTCCTTTTTTTCTATTTTAAGTCTATAAACAAATAGTTCTTGTGAACTATCTTTATTTTTAATTCCAATTACTCCAATTAAGACCTTAATATATATAATTTAATGGTATACTTCTTTATATTCATTAATAATGGTTTTTTCTAAAATTCTTTATAAATAAAACTTTAAAATAAATTTTAGATACTTAATTTAAATCAAATCATATTTAAAAATACATAAACTATAAAATTAATGTTCTTACATGCTAAATATATACAAATTTAGTATGTTTATTATATTTGAGAAATGTAAATATCCTTTATTAAGGTTAAAAAGAATCATACATAAACATTTATATGCTTAATTTAATTTTATAATATTTTATGTTTTCACGCTCTTCATTTTAACTTTTCAGTTCACTAAACTATTGAAGTGTTTTCTAACTCTAAATCTAATTTGGTGGAATTATCAACTCTCAAAAATAGTCCATAGAAAATATTTATTCTTCCAAATTTATTGCTTAAGTTATTAGCTCACTCGCTATATTTTCTAAACTAATAAGGCAAAACTAAGTTTCTTAAGCTATTATAAATCCTATAAACTTGGCCTTATTCGTCTTATAAGGGAAACGCTTCTTAATAAAGGCTAGAGTTATCACTTACATTTAAGAATTACAAATTTACACAATGTTTAATTAATTCAATCATCTCTTCTTTTTTTAATTAGCAATCGTTTAGTTCTAAACATTTTAGCTTGCTTATTTGAACTAATTCTTTTATTCAGTTTTCTTCTTTTACTTTCAAACCATTAAACTCTAAATATTCAAGTTAAGCACAATTTTATTTTAATACTTATAAGGTCTAGATACTTATGCTGATAATAGGTTTTATAACTATTTTCTTTATATTTAAGCAGTTTTGAAATATGTTTTGAATTGTTTCCTCTTAAAGTTAATGCATATTTCTTATCTCTATTTCTTCAATCTATGAACAATAGACTCCAGCTAACTTAATAGTTTATTATTCTAGTGAAGTTAAATAGTCCAATTTTATTTATTTTGCATTAGGTGCATTTTAAAGAAGATATTTAAAGAGCTAGTCATTAATGTCTTAGTATTAGGAAATAATGATGGATCTTAACTATGGCGACTATAATGGCTAGAATACTTAACTAAATGCTGATATTTAGTTCTATATTTAATCATAAAATCATGCTTCTTTCCCTTCTTTGCTTATTTATAATTATTTAAATTCTATCTTTCTTAAAGCAGGAGCATTTTAAGTTAGGATTATTAGTAGTATTTCATTAAAGTTATTACACTTTTTAATTAAAATATCCTGTAATTTATTTCATATCTAAGTAGTAGAGTAAGCTTAATTTTTAAATATCTAAGTATATTTTAATTTTAATCCTGTTTAGTTACTAATAAAAGTTATATCATTTAATAAGAGCTTTCTTAAATTAGTAGCCCCACAAAGCAAGCAAATTAATATCTCCTCACTAAAGTTGAAAATTTATTCAATTTATATTTCTTAAAGCTAATTTCACTTTCTATTTCATATCATTCAAATATCTTGCTCTTTACCTTATCCTTCTATATTGCTCTAATTACTTCCTTAGTTTTAAAGATTTTTTAAATAATTTAGCTCTAGTGATTTTAAATTGGGAGAGTGTGATAGCAGAAATATCAAACTATCTAATTAAAATCCATGACAGTCTTTAATTTTAAGTACTTCTAGCTGATTTAAATCTTAATACTTCGTTTGTTGGTTATTTTATTTACTTTGGGTCATTTAAGAGTAACTTATTTCTAAATATTTTAGAGAAGCTATATTCTCTAGTACTTATACTAGAATGTCACTTCATATTTAGCATCCCATTATTTGCAATGTTTCTAATGTAATTCATTACTAAGAGAAAATTCTACTAAAAGGAGCTTAATTAAAATTGGCTTCTATTAATTATAATTTCTTAAGTCTTAGAAACTTAATTTTGTCTATTGTTTCTTTTGATAATGTCTAAGCTTATCTAATATATAATTTGTTTAACGAAGGACATAAATCAATTAACTGCTCTATGGGCATTTTACTAGCATTAAGTTCTTTTATCTGATTTCCCTTTTTCTCTAAATAACTACTTATGTGATTAAAGTCTATTATAGTACTTTGGATTCTTATAACTTTTAAGTTAAGATTCATACAATAATCGTTTAAAAAGCTACCTGTTATTTGGTTATTTCTATCATTTAATTCTATCAGTTCTAAGTCTGTTAAGCCCTACATAAAATTACATTGCTCATCTTTTAGTTAAATATTAAGAAGCTTCAATTTTTTTAAGTTTATTCAAAGAGAAAATTAAGGCAAAGGAATTCCTCGTTTAACAGGCCAGTATGAAATTTAAATTTTCTGCTATTTGACTATTTTCTTATTGCTATGACAAGTTTAAAGATTAGAATTAAGTATTTTTTAAATTTAATTGCAAAGGTTATCTGACAGATTAAATGCATTTATAGATAAGAGCTTAACATTTGATCTAGCTATTTATCTTAAAATCCATTTAATTTTTTTCTAATTGAAATAGGCATCATAGTCAAACTTTTTTATTTCCAGACTGTTAATTTAGTAGCTAAACTTATAAAAATATTTGTTAACTTGTTATAAAAGGCATTTATCTTCTGAATTTAAGAATTAGCATAAGTACTAGAGAATATTACTATTTCTCCATATATCTGAAAAACTGCTACTTGCTTTATTTGGATTTTATGGGATTTCGTTCTTATTTATTATTTGTTATTGTTGTAGAGTTTAGCTTAAGATCTGCTTTTATTCTTCCTATTATTCTATTTTCCTTAGTGATCAGTTTTGAGCTTAAAAATTATTTTCATCAAACTAGCCTTGAAAGACTTACTTCTATCAAAACTATTACTACTCTAATCTCTATTAGCAAGCTTAGCAAACATAATACGAGCTGGTAGACTAGAAATAAAATTAATTCTCATTCTAGTTAAAAGAGCAATACCTACATTTCATAGTACTGTTAATTTATAAAATAATGAAATGAGCAATAAGAAATATAATTAAATATGTTAATTATTACATAAATAAATTATTATAAGCCTTATTCAATTCTTATCAATTCATTTCCTTTTTGTTCAAACTAATACTCAAATTTATTAATTATTTAGATCTAAATATCTTTAAATCAATACATCTACTAATATTATTCTTATTTTTTACCAGTTGCTTCTGATTTAGTTGATATGAGTTGAAGATTTAAAGACTGATATTAATAAATTTTCAAAGAAATGTAAAAATAAAGCATAAAGTATCTTCATTTATGAAGAGACCCATCTTTAGTATGGTTATAACTACAAAGACTTTTGATGTTTAGCTTTATTATTATACTTATAATATTTCTTTAATAATTTGGTTATAAATGCTTATAATATCTTAAATAAAATTTGCTTAACTTTATATTTTTATTTTAAAGCTTTAGCAAAACTGATATCCTGGAAACTTTTGTTCATCTAATATTTATAATAATTTAATTAATGTATACTTAGTTAAATACCATGCTATTATTGCAACAATTGCAATTCCATCAAACTGAATAATGGTTATTTTAAAAAAGTAGTAAATATTGTTAGACTAAATTGAATTAAGTTAAGTTTATACGTAGCTTATGCATCTAGGTTTAATAATAGGAAAACTAAATAAACATCTACTAATTATTCTTAATTTGGAAGTTTATTTTATATTTTAATTAATTTCCTAATTTAATCTTTTGATATTTTTATTATCTTTAAGTACTTAAAAATCTTTATTAAATCTAATCAATTTTAGTTTATTCAATACTTATCACTTTTAAAGCTGAACTTAAAATATATAGTTATAGTAAGTGTTTAAAGATATGCTTATTAAATAAAAAGACTCTTAATTTATTTTAATGCTAATAAGTTAAGAAAAAGCTAGGTAGAAATTATTTAATTTATATTAAATATTATTTTTTATTAAACTTTACCATCATAAAAACTGACATTTCAAAACTTTGCCCAACATGAGTGAGCAATCTTCATTAATTATTAATATTTCTCACAAGATATAATGCTACAAACACAATCCTTGCTACAAAATACAAATCAAGCTTCTATAGATGAGTGATTTTATAAATATGATATTGAGTTATATATACAATTTTACATTTAACTTCATTAATTTCTATTTTAATTCTTTCCTTTACTTCCTTTTTTAGTTTTGCTTTATAAAATATCCTCTCTTAACCTTTATCTTTCTTCAAATTTCTAAGTTTTAAATTATTAAAAGTTTACCAGTTTTAGAAAATATAGAAATAAATAAGTTTAAAGTCTAATAATTATAACATGTATATGCAATCTCATTTTTAAGACTCTTTTAAATTTTATTTATATCATTTTGCTCCAAATTACAATACAATTTTAGTTCTATAATTTAGAATAAAAAAGGGAGTATTTAACACTTTAGTTGAAGAATTTATCTTCATGGATAGAAATTTTAAAGGCTTTCTATTTATCTTCAACTCGACAATAACCTTTTAGTCCTACTTTTTATAAAATTATTATATAGTTGTTCGAAGGTGAACAACAAGTGCATCTTCATCAGAGGTTGGGGAAGTTAAGTACCCATAATCGACTTTATGTCTTCCTCTACTTTGGTTTGGCCTCGAGACATAAAATTCTTAGACCTTCGGCACTGGCTTAGTTTAGATTTAATTCTGGAACGAAAAAGAAATAATATTGCGAGCTTCATCAGAGGTGGGGAATTTAAGTACCCATAATTGACACATGTCGTCCTCTGCTTTGGTGATGCAATGAGACACAATCCTGCCATGTCCTTGGATCTCCAACAAGTATTAAAGATTACGAGTATTCTAAAATTATATCAGTATTGAACATTTTTATCAGTACTGAATAATTATACCAGTATTGAACAAGGTTTATCAGTATCTGATAATTTTATCAGTAACAAACATTCTTGTCAGTATGAAACATTTTTTTTAAGAGCTGCGCACTAACGAGAGTGCTACGCGCTGTATAATCAAAGTTATTTATTATTATATGATTTTCTCTATTTTAGCAATTTTATTTATAGACATAATATCTTTTGAGATAATAAATTATTATGAGCATCAAAGCTCTTGCTGTTTTACTTACTCTCAACTGCCTCTTATCCGATATAAAGTGGATATTCTGTTGATCAATATCAGTAAACAGAAATCATCATAATTAATTAATATATACTCCATAATCATAATTTCAAGTTTCTACTAAGGAAATCATTTCCATCAAGATATTGGAAACGTTTGTATATTTCTAAAGATGGAAGAGTAATAGCAATCTTCAATTTCTAGCTCTGACATCTCTTTTGATTATGAACAATTAATAAAATATTGGAAAAGAAAATGATATAGTATAATAAATGTTGATGAGTAAATATTATCTAAATTAAAAGTTAAAAACTAACTTTTAGGTAACATTATTCTTAATAAACTTTTCTTTTCCCAACTTGTTTAACCCTTTCTTCTAAATTTATCTAGGAAATTCATTTTTAAGTAACTCATAGAGAATAATAAAATTTGAGATAATCAAGAGATGACTACGAAAAAGTAATTAAATCCTAGAATAAGAAATATAGTGATTTGCATGAGTATTTGAATAAGTTACAGTAGGTATATTTTCCTTTTTTTATTTCTAAGTATTAAATAGTAGATGCTTATATATTCTCTAAATTTAGACACTGAAAGAGTAATAAGAATCAACAGCAATTTAACTTTTTATCTTTTATTGATCAATCAATTTTAGTTAGTATTATTTGTTTGCTTTCTACTTTTATCTTTACATGAGCAATTTAAATTAATAAAGACTTCAGATACTAAAACTTTAATAAATGCTTTATTATCTATTAAAATATAAACTGCATCATACTTATTTTTACATTTGCTTGGTATCTAACTTTTAATATAATTTTACAATTAAAAATATTTTTATCATAGTTGGTAATGATATACAATTTATGACTAGACTCACTAAATTATTATTAAAATATTTTACTTTAATTTAGCAGTTTAATCTCTTTTAAATTCTATATCCTTTAATCCTAAAGCTCAGATTTACTTAAATATCTCTTAAATTATTTTTAAATATTAAAACAATTTTAAGTTTTATTTAAATTGAGTATACCATTAATCTTTATATGCTTACTTAAAATAAGGCAGCTAGGCTATTTATTAATTTAGCTTATTATTTAAATTATTAATGATTAATTTCTATTTAAGTGCTTATGTTTTCAAGTATCTTTTACTTATTTCATTCCTCTCTACTGCTAAACTTATTCTAGCTGGGTTTTTGTAGTAAAGTTGCTTAGAAAATCTATTTCATATGATTTGCTGCATTTTAAGCAAGATAAGTCTTGTTCAGAAAATCTGTTCTGTTGTAGCAGGCTACTTATGCTTTGATAAATACAATCCTAGCAAAACCATTACTTGCAGCACTCAGTTATAAAGCAAATTTATTTATGTTTATTTGCATTGCATTGAGAGCAAGTTTTTGATTCAGTACTTCAATCTCTTTTAGCTTTGACTTCATTGTAAATCATCACATCTTGATATGCTTTTTTACTACAAGCAAGACAAACTATATAATAACTTACATCCATCCACTATAAAATTGTAAAAGCAATCACTACATTTCATAATGCTGCATTCACAATGAGTCTTGTAAACTTAATCTTTTCTCTTTTGTTTTTTGCAGCTTTTACAGAACGTCTTTTCAACTTCTTGTTATTTTAACTATCTAAACTTTGTTTTAGATTCTTATGGTCTATCACAAAGAGATCCTTTTTTTACGCATGATGGACAATTTTAGTCGAATTTATTTTCTTAGTTGATTTGAGTATAAAGCTCACAATCTTCTCTATGGTAAGAGTTTGAATGATATGCAACAGGTTAAGCCAATACAGAGCAGCAGAACAATCATTCCTCTTAGCACTAAAAGCATTTGACTTAATCACAGTCTTCATTTTTAGTTATTCAAATGCTACACTGTGGACATTTTCTTATATCCATACTTTAGTTCCTAATTTACAGTACAACTTATTCTTCAAAAATGCAACTATCTTCATGTTTTTCTTTGAAGCACACACAACAAAATTCAAAGCTACATTAAGGACATCTTGCTATTTTTTGACTTCCACTTATCATCTTACATCTACATTAAATATTTGGGCAGGTAATAAGTGCTTCTAATTCCTCAGCTTGAAATTCTATTTAATCTTACTACGGAAATTGATTTTGAAGATCTTAAATTTCTTACACTAACTAGGCCTCATATTGCTTTTAGCAAGAATTGCAGACAGTGTTATTAAGCTAGACTATTTAATTAATAAGACAGTCATTACAAATACTCGTTTAGCAGCATCTAAGTTACCTTATATTAGATTAATCCCATTTATGGCATAATTAGCAACTTGAAAAGATTTAATGGAACTTTTAAATATCGTTCTAATCTATATCAATTTAGCACCCAATAGCTAAGCATTAATAATTATTAGCTTTTATTTTATCTTCAAGAGTCTTTCTGATGCATGCTGCATGGAATTTATGATCACAATTCTTAAGTGATAGCTTTTGCTCTTACATTTTTCTATCTTTTTACAAGCAATTTGAAAAGCTGCAAGCTTCATATAGTTTTATATAAACTGCTTTAGCTTCTATACTTAGTGGTTGATTACATTTCTTACAAATATCTGAACTGAAAACTTACAATTTTCTTTATCAACAACTGTTTGCATACAGCTGAAGCATATTTTGTGACAATTTATTTATGATTATTAACTTTTTTTCTTAGACTAAGAGCATTCATCACAAACGAAGTTTTCTTCTCCCTTAGCTCTATTTATATTTTCAGTGCTTTATTATCTAAATTTTTATTAAGCCTTTTCAAATTTTTTCTCACCTACACTACTAACTATTTGCTACTCCTATATTTAAGTCTTTTAATTACTCTAAAAACATTTTGGGCAATAAATTGGAAATCCGTAGATTTATCCGTTATTCTATTACTTAATATAATGCTTTAAGCATTAATTATGGAAAACATGTTTGCAATCTAGAAAAAGTTTCTATTACTATATTCTGTCACATAAGTTACATATCTTAGTATCTAGTTCATTATACCTTGCTAATATCGTAAACTCAAAAGGTATTTGAGAATTATACTAGCTTCCATTTTAAATATCTTCCAGTTGCTATAGTTTATTCTGCTCAACTTTTCTTGAAGTCATCCAGTTTAAACTATCATAATTTTGGACTAATACCTTGTTTCTACATGTTAGTTCTTAAAATTAATTCTTAAAATCATTTTCTTCTATCTGAAATAATTGATCTTATGACTTATCCTTAACTTTAATAGTTAAGTATTACCATTATTGATTCTTAACTTAATTAGCAAAATCACTCGAAGATTAGTATAGCTTCTTTATTCTCTTTGCAAGTAGCTCTATTACTTAATTCTGATTTATTATTAATTCGTCCTTTTTATTTTCTTTTTCCGTGTATATAGGAAATCCAACTATCTAAGGCCAATATTCCTAAGAATAGGTTAATATTTAATGCATTTATTGAGGTAATGAAGGTTGCTATTGTAATTTCCCTTTAGAGGTTAATCCATCTATTTTTGTATGTTCTCTAGTATATAAAACACAGAAATAGTTCTAATTTTAATAATCAAGAATGCAAATAAGAGGAACTGGGTTTTCACTGTTCTTAAACTGGTAAAGTTTCACTTCGTTATTTTAATCACTTTCAATGACAATTTATATCTGGAGGCTAAAATTAAGAGCTTCAACAAAGAATTAAAGAACTTATCTGTCTACTTGAGTCTTCTATAGTTCTTATATAATCTATTAAGGATTTCAATTTTTTTTAGTCTCCAAATAATATGCAATTATATATTTAAGCGCTAATAGGATTTGGTTAAATTAGTTATTCAACATGTTTTAGATTAATTTTTCATTCTACTCAGTTTTTCCTCTTAAGGATGCTAACAATTTAATGCTTTGTTGGAATTCTTGATATGATTATGGTGCATTTGATAGCATTTTCTAGAATCCTATCTTCTTATTTTAAATTTAATCTATAAACCTTGTTATTTCTGACTAGGGGGTTGATTATCTTACTAGATGCTAGAGGAATGCTACTCCAACTGTATTTAAGAAAGAGTCTTATGATTAGCAAGGAAAATACATATCATAGACTCAAGCTTTTTCTTCAAGATTGAACAAAACTGAACTCTTTAATAGTACTGCGAAGCTGATTCTATTTGATTTCCACTAATCTTATTAATTTCATTATGTTTGAGTGATGCTAAAAGAAGAATCCACTTGTGGCTACATATATCATGTGTTGTTCATTTGCATTTTAAATAAAAGTGGTTTAGAAGTAAATAAACAAAATAAATAGGTGTTTATCATAATTAGCTAGCTATCATCATAATTTTTCTATTTACTATAACTTAAATCATATTGCTCTAGCTACATTTATATCGTTACATCTTAGTTAACTATTTCAAAAATGCTGCTACTAAACCTTTCAGCCTAAACTTTTTCTATCTAGAGTCTATCTTAAAATGATTGCTTTGCTTTTTTAAATAAACTTCTTATTTCTCGTTATTAAAAAAGCAACTTAGTCAGTAGTAAATAAGAGAAAGATTTGTTAAACTAAAGTGACGATGAAATAAGGTAAGATTATTAGTAATGAATTAATAACTTTATTGTAGTAATTAAGTTGTATAAAGAGTTTATAGAGCCACTAGTTAACTTCGAGATAATTACAATGTAAATATTTAGTTCGTATATTTATCCTGCTACTTATCAATTCTTTTAGGACGCTTATATTTATTTAATACCTAAAATTTAGCTAATTTAAAGCACTTAAATAACTTAAAATGAACATGCAATAATTAGAAAAATAAGCCTAAGGCTCATTATTTATTATGCTTTTAGGATTTTATTAGCATACTTAGATTTATTGACAGTTCTATGGTATTCACTATACTTTTGGTTTTACCTTAGCAAAAAGGAAAGAAGCAAATATTTATATCCATATACTTTGTATTAGGTAACGATTATGCTTATTTGTGCTTTTAAAACTAGGTTGATTATATTATAAGCAGAGCTATCTTAATTAGCTTAAGATAGTAATTTGATATTTGATATTAGTTTATTTGACTGTTTCGTAATTAATCTCTAGCAATGCTTAGTTAAATCTATGGATCTAATTACATTTAGAATCTCCTTTATTTCTATCTTTAAATCCATACTATAGAAACTAATATCAGTTACAGTCTTTTCTCTTAATTAGCTACTTTATTCCTAAAGTTAGAACTTGCTATTAAGGAAAAGAGCAATGTAATTAAATAATCACATCAACTTCCTTAGCAGAAGATAAAGAAGCTTAAAAGGATATTTATCCAACTAAGTAATGAGTCTTATAGATAAAATATATAAGGAACTTACTTTGAATTAGCTAAGTTAAATGTAAAACTTAGATTTATCTAATTTAATTAGCAGACTTCATCTCTACTAGAGGCATTTAAAAAACAGATAGTCATTTATTACCTTTGGATAACTTAAGTTGCTTAAAATATTAAAAGCTTTTGATATGGCTTTGCTTAATATCTACTCTGATATATAAAAAGTAGAAATTATATAAAATGACCAGATTTAATTAAAGAAGAACTATAAAGAATTAAGTGTTTGCTCTTCAGGAATCTAAATAAACATAAATAAACTTAAAACTTCTAGTGATTAGTGAACTATCATAATTATCTAGCTTATACTTAGGATAGATATCACTGATTATTATTAAATAGATATATGAATTTAATTAATAGCAGCTATTATTTTATTGCTATCTACTCTACATATCTATCCTATATTCATTTTATAATCTGTACATCATATAAACCAACTTTTATTATTTAGCAAGATAGAAGATGTTTATTAATTTAAGTGACAGAATAATAGGTAATTATAAGAGTGTTAGACTAATAGACCGCTTGTTTCTTGTTAGGCTCAGTTAAGAAATTACCAATAATTATTTTAAAAGTAACAAAGCAATGAAGGAGGTAGCATTGCATTTATAGAAGCAAAGATCTAGATGCTAGACTTCAATTACTTTCTATATAACCACGCTAGTAACATTGGAGTAGTAATTTGAGCCTAATATACTACAATTACTAAATTCATAGACTGCCTGTTTTATTCAAATTCAGCTGATTGTAATGGAGGTTCTTTATACTTTAATGACTCAGATATCACTCAAATGAAAAGTATAAGTTCTAAAAAGGACGAAGCAAATATTGGAGGTTTTGGTTATATTGAAGAGGGAAATATTTAGTAAATAATAAAATGTAGATTTGAAGAAATAGTAGCATATGATAGTGGAGGGACTTTTTACATAGTAGATTCTGATATTACTTAAATTAGGAATAATTTCACCAAAAAAACGAAAGCACTTTAAGGTAATGGAGCATTCATTTACTTAGAAAATTCAAATGTGCAGATAATTGATAATAGCACATTCGTTGAGCTATTCACTTATGATACAGGGGCAGTCTTTTATATCCAAAATACGAACATTTATCAGATAAGTAATATCACTTCGTCAAAATGTGAAGCAAACTATGGAGCATTTGCCTTCTTTAATGGTTCAAATCTATGATCTATAGAAAGTAGTTAATTTGATAATAATTATGCTTATAGAGCTGGAGTTTTGCTTGCATATAATACAATAATTACCCTTATAACTAACATCAACTCTACCAAAAATGAAGCAAAATACGGAGGATTTTCTTATTGCTTTAAATCTAAAATTTCGTTAATGTCAAACACAAGATTTGTAGAAAAATCTGACTTTTACAGTGGAGGGGCTTTATACATAAAAGAGACAGATTTGTAGTAAATAAAGAATGTTTCTTCATTGAAAGGATATTCTAAGAACGGAGGATTTATTTACTTCTATAAGTCTAAGATTATATAAACAGCCAATTCTTCCTTTATTCAAAAAATTTCATAATAAAGTGGTGGAGTCTTTTGTTTTTACTCGTCAGATTTAAATCAAATGACCTAAGTACTTTCTTTACAAAACGAAGCTCATATAGGCGGAGTATCCTATTTAGAAAGCTCAAGCTTATCATAGATATAAAATACTTCATTTGTAGAAAACATAGCCAATTATAGTGGAGGCGCTTTTCAATTGTGGAAGTAAAAAATATCTTAAATTTCTAATATTTTGCATAAAGCAACTAGGCAACTAACCATTGTGGAGAGTTTTCATTTTTAGAGAACTCAAAAATAGTAACTATAGAAAAGTGTCAATTTACAATGAACTCTGCTAACTACAGTGGAGGTGGTATCTATTTAATAAACTCTAACATTTCTCAAATAAATAACATTCTATCTACACTAAACAGAGCTAAAAAGGATGGTGGCTTTTCCTATTTATACAACTCCAATATAAGTTTAGTATAAAATAGCGTATTTTAAGAAAATGAAGCCTCTGAGATTGGAGATGTTTTAGCTTTTTACTATGACAGAAGGCAAAATACAATATAGATGATTAATAATTCCTTTAACTTAAATAGAGCTAAATAAAGAAGCTTAGCTTATTTATTTAAATAGACTATCATTATTTACTTTTTTAAGGCTTTTCATAACACCGCTTTTGAAAACGGAGGGATATTTTTGATCAATCTCAAGCATAAATTTAAAATATCGAAGCTAAGAATAATTTGGGTAATAAAGGTGCCTTTATTTACAGCCTTGAATCTAAAGTTAATATTGAAAGAATCTTAAGTGAAAGCAATAATGCCATAGATTCAGGAGGAACTATATACTAAGAGCATGGAAATATGATTATCAAATAAATGGTTGCTTCAAAAAACTAGGCTTAGCGAGGGGACTGCATTTACTTTACATTGACTTCATTAACTTGCATCCTTGAGAGCATCTTTAAAAACAGCATTTCTAAAACTGGAGGAACATTAGAAGTTGTAAATGGTGGTATTTAAAAATGGATAGATGCATATTCTCTGATAACATAGCAGTTTCTGTTGTTTATGTGCAGTAGGTAAGCATAATGGTGATTAATAGTAACTAGTATAAATAAAACTAAGCGAGTTATGGAATAATTGAAACCAAAAATGTTAACCTTTATATATATCAAAGCATGATAGAAGATAATTCTATTATCAGTGGAATGTTAATTGAAGTCACTAACAGAAACTTTTCCATAATTGGAAGTTCGATAGTGAAAAATAAAGCAGAAAATGGCTTTATGATATAATTGAAATATGCTACAGGTTAAATTCTAAGTTCTTAATTCGAGGGAAATTAAGCAATGAAAGGTGCTTCAATCATTTCTTATCTTTCAGAATACTAAATTATTGATAGTTTATTTTAAGAAAATCAAGCTAAAAGTAGAGGAGGAGTTAAAGAAGCAAGTTAGGATAAAATTTAAATATTCAATAGCGTATTCAACCTTAATAAAGCTCTGAAAGGAGGTGTCTTTGCTTTTTCATTAGTGAATGCTTTAATGGTAAATATAAGCAGTTATAAAAATTCAGCTGCTGTAGGTGGAGTTATTGAATCAGACTAATCTAATATAGCAGTTAATATCTCTCATTTTACTAACAACACTTCAGATGAAGGAGCAGTTTTCCATGTTTTAAATGACTAACTTATCTTTTTAATCAATCCATTGTAGTGGAAATATTGCAATCAAAAAAGGAGGAGTCGGCTATATGGAACTTAAGAGCTTCTTTAAAATGAAAAGTTCAGAAGTTACTAGCTGTTAGGCAAATGAAGGAGCATTTCTTTATTCATAAAATGCTCAATTTTTAATAAACAGTTCCACAATTTTTAACAATGAAGCATATTCAGGTGGTATCTTAAGCCTATGGATATCAATCTATTCAAATCTATTAATCAACTCAAAGCTATCTAGTAATAAAGGAAAAACATCTACAGTTTATGTATACCAAAGCTATTTCACTATCAAAGACATCATTATGACTCTTAATTAGGCAAACGATCTTATTCCAGGAATTTTGGCTATAAATGCAACAATCCATATAAATTAATCTTATTTCTAAAACTAGGAAGCTCAAACTGGAGGTTTCATTTTAGGAGAGTTTCAATCAATTATTATAGTTAATAATACTGTATTCTAGAACGGAAAAGGAAGATATGGAGGTGCTATTTATTTAACATAGTCTGAGCTTAAGATTAATCTTGCAAGTTTTACAAATATTGAAGGAATGTTAGAAGGAGGAGCAATTTATGCTCTTTAATCTAAAATATCTATTAATAACTCTTAATTCTCAAAATGCTAGTCAAATAGTTATGGATCCGTGGTGTATATGAAAGGTTCACAAATGTAAGTTTATTATAGCATTTTCAATAAATATGTAAATACTGCAGTGACACTAGAAGAAAACAGTCTTTTAAATGTAGACTCCTCTACTTTCGTTAATGGATACAGTGAAAAAGCTTATAGATCAGCAATTTATTCTTATAACTCACAAATAAACATAACAAACTGCTAGTGCTTATAGTAACAAGCAAAGTCTGGTTCATGTTTTACTATTTTAAATGATAAACTTCAGTTTTAATATTTCATAGAAAACAATATCTTTGGACATTACTTAGCTTCCTTGTAAGGAGGAGTAGGATATTGTCAAAATGGAAATATGACATTTCTGAAGAATAAGTTTATCAGCAATAAAATAATTGGGGATTAATATTCTATCACGAAAGGTGGAGCTTAAGGTTAATTTGTGATTAACTTTAAATATGTGAGTACAGAATAACTTAGAACTAGTTTGCTAATAATTTCTTATTAAATTAGCTAAGCGAAGGAGGAGCTATTTCATTTTAAAGAGTTCTTCCAATCTTTGATCCTAGTATAATGAGTTAAGAAATATGTTCTCTGTTTAAAAATAACTCAGCTGCCTATGGAAATAATTTAACATCCTTCTCATATAAACTTAGTAATGGGTCTATCAATGATGTTCTAGATCATTGCTGATAAAATGAATCATAAAAAAAGCTTTTAGCTTAACTACCTGGCTTTTGATAATTAGCTTAAGATTTATATATAAGTCTATCAATTATAAAAGTCTCTTAAACTTTACTTATTTAAATACTTTATTAATATTTTTATTTTTGGTTCATATCTTTAAGAGAGCCAATATTTTGTATAGCCTATTTATTTAAATACTTTTATAAAATTTTAACACACTAATAGCAAAAAAGGTTTAATAAGCATTAAGGATTCATTAAGAAATATGAAAGAAGAAAACTTATGGTAAAGTATTATTATAACTGTTATAACAAAATTAAAAATTAAGTACTTTATGTATATCTTTTATTATAAAAAAGATTAATTAAGGATTAGTAATTCTTTGGTTTCAACTCCTTTCCTGATAATTTCCAGAGCTATCAGAAGAAATAAGAAAAGTTTAATTATTCTTTATCTTTTCTTTCAATTCTTAACTATACTTCTTTTTAATTATATCCTCTTCGGCAGCAATGTTATGCTTTTTGTTCTATAAGCTTATCTTATTTCATTAGAGTATAGTTTCTATTACTTTCTTATGCCTTCTTTAGTATTAAATCTTTGGCTTAACCTGTTTCTTCCTCTTTTGATTGCTTATTTTCAAAGTTCATTATTTTAGGCTACTATGTAAAGATTCTTCTGTGAAGTGCTAAAATAATATCTTGATTTTCTAGTGATTTAAAATAAAATTAGCTAATAAGCGGAATAAACTTAACTGGGGAATCTCAGTCAATAAAGATTGTGAGAGGCAAGTATGTTTAATTAGTTAGAATTGAGATGAAAGCATTTCGAAATATAATTAGCTGTTTATTAGAAGTCTTAAGTATTAATTTATTGCTTGCTAATTAAATAAAACAGAAACTCTAACAATAACTATATTGCTAATGTCCTTTATACTCTCAAACTATTAAAAACCTTCTTAAAACTTGTCTAAGTTTATTATACTTACAAGTAATAGCTTTACATCTTACTGTTATAGTTAAAAAAGATTGAAAGTTCCTATATAAAGTAATAAGGTTTACATAGACTTATTAAACTAAATTTATAAATCACTATATATAATCAGCTATCATCATAGCTTCATTTAAATAAAGCATTTCTTCAATTTGAGACTATTGAATCATACTATTGTAACTATATAGCTACAATTTATTCTAAATAAACAAAACTAATCTTAGTAAAATTCTCTAACTCTAAGTTCTTTTTTCAACAAATAAAGTTAGTAGTAGAATAAAAAGCTAACACATTAGCACTAGAGCATCTCATATAAAGACATTTATTAGAGAATAAATAGATTAATCTATATGCTTATAATACAAGTTATATATCTTCTTCTAAAATTGAAGTTAGTTATTAAAAAGAAGCAAATAGTTTATATTTCACTCCATTATTTTAATTTAATATCTAAAGTTCTTAGAGTTATATCCTATCAATTAATTAAGTTATTTTTTGAAAAGCTTTAGTAAGTGATATGCTCTAGTTTAAGGAAAAATAAGAATAAAGTAATTAAATATTATATTTAATAGCAAAATAAATAATTCATCTAAATTATTAAGATTATATTTCATCTATTATATTTACTATCAACACCCATTAACTATACTTGCAGCAGCTAAAACGTCAATTAACTAACCTCACTTTTAAAGCTTAGATTAAGAAACCTTAGATTGAATATTCTGCTCATCTAATTATGTAAAATTTATTGAATAGCATTTCTTAAAAAACCCTCTAAAATAGTTGCAAGATATAATAACTAAGCCATAAGTCTATTTAGAAAAAAACTAGCAACTACTAACTACAAAATAGATAATTTGACTTATTTAAATAGTAAGCTATAACAAACTATTAAGCTAGATATATAAATGCAATTCTTTAATCAAATTACATTATTAGCTAATAAAAGTTATATTAAATCTTCATTATTCCTAATTTAGTTTATCATTTAACCAAAATATTACAAAAGTATTAAAGCTCTTTTGTTTAAGCAATGAAAAGTCAATATCCTCTAGATATTAATAAAGTAATAGAGTCTTGTAGGTTAAAGAAAATGCTATTATATTGTAAAATTTATCATCTAAATAAATCTTTTTCATTTCTACTATTATTTACCAATTTTTTAGAAGGTATGCAATATTTATAACTAATTATACTAAGTTAAATCAAAAAACATATAAGAGTCAATTGAAAAAAGATTGCTAATAGATATATAATGATGCGTACTTTTGAATGCTAATTTGCATCTAATAATTTTACTATTGTTTATAAATTAATTATTAGGTTTAAATTATCTTAAATATCTAAAAGTTTTACAATCACAAGTTTTCTTCCTTCTTCACTTCTTCTGGAAACTCAATTCGGATTTCTTCACTTTGTATATCACTATGTCTATCAAAATAGTCTAATTAGTCTAATTTCTAAGTTTTAAAATTAAAGTTTGTTGGCTAAACTTAGGTTTGCTAAGTTTCTTCATAAGATTCTTTAATGGTTTCTAAGAAAGTATTTTTCTTATGCATTATAGCTTTTCTTCTTTGCTAGAATTCATTAATATGATCATTAAGAGAAAGGATTCCATTATTAAAAGCTTAATTCTTATTTTTGCGCGATTTATTAGCTTCTAACTATTCTTAGCTATATAATGTCTCTGAATTAGTTTCTTCAAAAATTTCCACAAGAGTGATATCAGTCTCTGAGCTCCCTTCGCAGTTTTCTAAATAGATCTTCAACTACTCTAACTTTTAATATGTTTAAAGGAAGTAATGAAGTCTTTGATTCCAGTATGCCTATTAAGTTAAGATTGAGTTTCAAGCATTTTATTTATATAGTTCATGCATATTGGAATTAACACAAGACATCATTCTATTTCCTTTAAAACTTAAATGCTTTATGTTCCAAAAATCTCTCCAAGCTTTTTACTATGCTTATTTTCCCCCGCCTAGGTCAAAAAATTCACTTTCTTAATTTTTTTGCTGAAGCTTCTTTTATTTTCCCAAAGAAAAGCCTAATTTTATGAAAGATTTTAGAGCATTTAGATGGATGCTCCGTTTGCTGACATTTGGACTAGTCTTCTTGTTGCCATTTTAGAATGATTTCTTCTAGAGATATCTAAGGCTTTAAAAACTTGCAGGAAGAATAAAATTTAAATGAATTTCTTAATTTCTAATAGCCAAGCAGAATTAGTAATTAGTAGATTCATAGTCCAATGAAATAGGTATTAGAAGCAACTAGCAAAGTAAAGGTGATTATATCTATAACTAAGTGTCGTTCACCAGAGTTAAAGTAGCATCCTAAGTATAGAATGAAACCTGAAATAACCAAATAGTTAACCTCTAGATTATTAAGCTCTTTCTTAATAAAGGGCTAGTATTTAAATTGAATGGCGAAGCATATAATTAGAATAAAGATTAGACACCAGAATTGAAAAATTAAAGTTGATCTTTGTAAAAAGATAAAAACAGAAGAAATAACAAACCTTTCATATATTTTAATAAACTCCCAGAAATAGAACTTTTCCTAGTATCCAATTGTTAAGAACCCAAACTGAGATTTTATTTCGTAAGTCTTTATTTTCTTTCTGTTCTTATGAAGATAAAAAATTACTGTAAACGGAATTATGAGACTGTAGAATAACATTCCAGGCAAAGCGACTGTAAAAATGAACTTTAAATGTGTTCCTTTCCAACATTGAATATCAGTATAAGAGTTCAAAACATAAAAGTCTTTGAATATTTTATAGCAACTAAATGCGTTTAATATGGTTTAGATCAAATTAGCGTATATCTAAAAGAAAGAAACACTCATCACTGTTATGAATACAGGTTTGCTGAAGAATCTTCTTCTAATTAAAGACCAAACACCTAAGGATATAAAAGTGATAAGTAATATTATAAAAGGAAGAGAAACAGTTCCAATTACCTTATTGTAATATCTTCTTTCGTCTTACTAATAAAGACAATCTGATTTAAAGATGGTTTAAGTGGCTTAAGTATATCCTTGATTTATTTAGAAGAGGTCATTAAAAATATCAGGCCAATCAAATTTGAAGTTTTAAATTAGACTAGAGAATTGCATATAGTTAGTTAAAATTTTAAAATATACACCATAGTAAGAATCTTCTTCATGAGCTGATTTTAATGTTTGCTAACTAAATAAATGAGAAAAGCTACGAAAATTAAGGCAACAGGCGATCCAAAAATAACTGAGGATTTAAAACTAACGCATTTTTGACATCTATTAGATCCATCATTAGCTCAATTTTACTCGCAAACATCACATAATATAACTCTATGTCCATCTGTGCAATTTCCTTATCAATTAATTTGTTTTTTCAATTTCTCTCTTTTTTCTTAATCAGTTGCTTAGAGATACTAAGTTACAAAATAACTATTTACATAAGTTCCTAAGCATACCGAAGGATTAGGTCTCTTATGAATACTGTCGTATTAAAGTCTTCTCTTTAATAACCTTAACTGGGTGCTATTAAGTCACTTCCTTAACATTTAGCCTCTTCTATACATTCCTTACAAAGCAATTGAGAGTTATTTAAAGAATATTATCCATAGAGACAATTCAAGCACTACTTATTCTCTGCAAGCACTTATCCTGTAAGACATTTCTTCATTAAAACAGGCATTTCAAGCTTATTGGTCATGCTATTATCTTAGGGCAAGTTTTTAAATAAATTGCGTTAGTTTCAAGCTATAAGTGAACTAAATCTCCAGGATATGCTTTAACTATTATGTCTTTAATATCATAAATACCCATATTAGCTTTTATTTTTATTTTCCCTGATAATTCAGCATCTTCAGAAAAAGCAGTGACTATAGAAGAATTATCAGTTCTCATAATTTATCCAAAAATATCAGTAATGTGAACTAAATTTTCTTAGATAGGCAAGCTTAACTATTAATTTCTATTTACAAAGCTAAAACTTTTATTCAGATCTTTATACATAATTTAAATGATAGAGAGTAAAAATGTTACAAAGGAATATAACTAATTAATTTATTATAAGGATTTAAGCTATTTAGATATTAAACAAAATAGTATTATAAGGATTAACCAAAATATTAAAACCTATTAATTAAAAAATTAATTAATATTAATTTAAAACTTTATTAATTAAAATTGCTTTTTAATTCAAAATAATTATAATTAAGGGCATATTCTTTAATAAACTAATTAATTAATTTAATTATAATATCTTTTAATTAATAATCTAATAATATTTTGATTTATGCTTTTAATTTCTTAATAAAATAAGATTTTAGTAATTACATTAAATGTTTATATTTTAAGTTTATAAGTTGTATAGTAATAAGTTTGCTTATTTTTTATAAAGTTTGCAATTTAATTTAGTTTTAAATCAACTTTGCCTATCTCTTTATTAAGTGAACTTAAATTCTGAGCAATTGCTTCTACCTAAACATAATAATAAAGCTTCATTATAGCAAGCTAAAGCATAAATTTCACATCTCTATTGCATAGTGTTTATAATTGAAATTACTTCTAAGTAGTTTTCGTTTCCTAAAATATTCTTTACAGCAAATGTTAAAAAGAGTTTCAAAACTAGAGTCTTCATCAACTTTAATACGTCCGAGCAAAAGTTTAAGTATTACTTACAACAAATCCTACCACATACGAACTCAACTGTTCTGAAAAATGTTTAGAATAACATCTTTACCAAATTAATTTTTATTAAGCAAAATAACTTTTCGTTTACTTTATATCCCTTACCACTGCATGATTCGTTGTCGATGTCAAAACATATTTTTCAGCATGTTATTCTTGATTATCAGGAAAGTTTTTTCATTAGCCCACTTTTTTTTTGTTTAACACATACTTTGCTACACTTTCTCTCATTATCATTATAGAGATTTATACAAGTATAATCTGCTTTAGTATAATTTTTGTTTTATAAACTCAATTTTTAAGTTTCACTGTAGCAAATTACATTGTAATAGGCTCCCCGAAATTGCAAATAGTTCCACAAGTATAATATTCTCAGGACAGTTTTTGTTTAATAAGCACACTTTTGCATATTTATCTACATACTCTCCATTACATAATCTCGTTTATATTGCACAATGCTTCACAAATAAAATCTCATTTAGTACAGTTTTGCTTCATTAGCACACTTTTTTGTTTTGATTTACACATACTTTGTTAGACTTTCTCTCATTATCACCATAAAGAGTTCCATAAGTATTATCTCTTTAAGTATAGATTTTGTTTCATAAACACTATTTTTAAGTTTAGCTGAAACAAATTCTATTAAATTTTGACTCGCCGATATTACACAAAGTTCGACAAGTATAATCATTCTGAGAACAGCTTTTTTCAAGTTTTACGCAATCTCCATTAGACAATATTTTGTTGACACTACGAAGAGTGCCACAAGTATAGGAACTCTAAGTAAAGTTTTTATTTATTAGCTTACTTTTTACTTTGATAACACATACTTTGTTACACTTTCTCTCATTATTGTCTTATAGAGTTCCACTAATTAAATCGATTTCCTTTAATTTTATTTTTAACTTTAAAACAAATTTTAAAGTCTTGTTATAGCATATTTCACTTCATATTGAATCGTCGATATTACAAAGTTTTTTTATAGTTAACCAATTCTAGAAATTCTCTATATTTATAATTTACTTTTACTTTTCGTTATAACATGTTCTCGTCAATTACTTTCGCAAATGAATACAAAGAGTTCAGCAAATATTATCTACTTAAATACAACTTTAGTTTCATAAGCATGCTCTTTATAAGATAGTTTCCTTTTTAACACAGCCTTCCACATGCTTTTTTGGTAGCGGACGGTTAACTTTTCCAAATTTTTTGAATTACTTTAAAAATTTACTCACACAAGATTAATCTTCTAGATTCCACAATATTCCATATATTTCTCCCTCCATTTAGCAATTTAACTAAGCTAGGCCATATTTTATAGGATTATAACATTAACCATCGCAAAAATATTCTTATGGGCTATGTAATGCTCCTTTTGTGAATAAAACTGCTTCATAATTGGCCGTATTAAAATATTTTTATTAGTGATAATTTGCTGACTACTGCAGAAATTTTGTCCTTTTAAATACTTTTCATTTTTCACTAAAGTTGAAGCAGTTGATGTTTCCTATAAAAAATTATTAAGAAGAGGATTATTATAAACTACCAAATAATATTATCTCAGTATATAATATTTTACATGTTTCACTTTTGAAGTAAAATATTCAAGTGATACTAAGAATTTATTAATTGTTGAATAGAATTAATCATCACAAGAATTTTCCAAACTATATAGTTATCTACAAATTATTCCTGAAGTTCAATAATAGATATTTCATTTAATCGTTATTTAAGAACGTAAAATGTTCTATATTTTAGGTCGAAATCAGTCATGTACTTTTTTCTACCTAAAAGGTATTTTTAAAAAGGTTTGATTTATTAATCTCATAAATTAAAAGTTCTGATTATCTAAATTTAATCTAGATTCAGTATTAATACAATTTCATTTAGATATATTATAGAGGCCTACAAAAGTAAGCTCAATTAGAAAGTTTTATAAAATTACTACTTTTTCCTAAGAATCTTATTTATAATTTAGTATTTTATGTTTTCACAAATTTCAAACAGCTTTTTTCTTATTTATCAGTATTTTAAGTTCTATTGCTATATAAATCTATCAAACTGTTTGAGTAAATTAGGCATCAAAAAAATTTTAAAGCTTTCTTACTACTAAGATTGGTACTAAATTAAATAATTTGAAATGACTTGTAATTTCACGCTATCTTAGAGTTTATGATTTATTAGATCTTGTTGCATAAATATCTAAATTTCCAACCAATTTTTATCTACAGTTTATATTAAAAATCTAAACAATTTTTAGTATTAATCTTTGTTATTACTTTTTTAATAGTTTTTTAGATTTTTGATAGAATGCTTTAATAAATTCTTTTATAATTCCTTTTCTTTATAAAATTTGTAAGCTTCTTTTGGATTCTTTCTTCACACTATGTTCTATTTTAAATCTCATAAGCAATCTAATATTTTGGATATTATTTCTTCTTTAATAGAAAATATATCCTTAACGGTACTTAACACTATTTTGAAACATTTGCATTCACATGATTAATATATTTTGCGATATAGTTATACGATGCATTTTTGTAGGAGACAGCCAATGTTACCAAATATTATTTTTCGCTTTCTTTGGAACTCTAAGCACATCATGTCTACTTTTTTAAAAAGAATTTTGAAATTTCATTTTGATTAAGGAATTTTGGTGTAATTAAATAAGACTTAAAGCTTGATGAAAAAATGACTGCCAAATTATTTTTTCAGTTTTATATAATGTTCATATAATTTTCACTGCAGAAAGGAATCAATAATTACTAAATATGATTAGCTACATATTTAAAAGAAAAAAAGACAGGTAAAAGTTCTTCTTTATGGCACACTTTTCCAAAATTTCCCCTGAAAGAAGGAAATAAAGAATCACAAAAAATACTCATCATTGCGATAAAGTAAATCTCCAATTATAATGAGAATTTTATTCATGACTTTCAGCAAAATGCTGATGGGAAATCTCATTTAGCTTTTTCTAAACAAATTAATTGCCATTTTAAATCGAAAAAATCACAGAACTCGAAAGACTTTCCAATACCTTCAATAGCGCTTAAGAAAAGGTCTAACGATAGTTCCTAAACGTTAAGAATCCTTTGTTTTATAACAAATACCACCACTTTATTGACATCCAATATTGCATAGTTTTCCACATGCTGCTCAAAGAGAAAGAATATCATTAGTTCTTAAAAGTTTCGAGTCCTTTATTTTATAGCAAGCAAAACCACTTTATTGACATCCAATATTGCATAGTTTTCCACAAGATGATCAAAGAGAAGAACTTTCATTAGTTCCTAAATGTTTTTAATCCCATGCTTTATAGCTAATACCACTTCTTCGTTGATTTTTATGATTTACGTAGTTTTCCACATTTTATTCCTAGGAAAAGAAATCATATAGCTTGTAAGCAAATTTAAATTTTTATGTTTTACACAGCCCAATAATTTTTTAAGAATTTAGTTGCAAAATAATCCACGGATATCTTTAGCTTCTATGCTTTTTATGCTCAAACATTTTCTTGACTGCTTCTTCTAATCTCCTTCTTATGAATCTTTTTTTTGTTTCAGATTAATCCACAATTTCTCCAGGAATTAAACATATATCCTTTCCTGAGCATTATTTTTTGTTTCGGATGTTTACGCATATCACCGCATTGATTTTGCTCTTAAAGACAGGTAGCACTTGCATTTTAAATAGAAAGAAGCAATAAAATGATATTGTGAAGTATTTCGAATTCTTTTTTACTTTTTTATAATTATTTGGCTTGAAGCTGCTTATAAATTAAAGTTTATGATGTAATAAAAAATGTTATAAACTTTAAATTAGATTTGTTTTTTCTCTGATGATAAAAAAGGTTTAGGCTATTTTTAGCCATTCTTTGTTTTATAAATGAGCAAAGAAAACATTATATTATAAATGCTTACTTTACATTGGATTCACTTAGTTTTGATAAATCTCCATTTTAATTATTCTATTCTTTTATATTATTTAATGAAATGCTTTTACAGATTAACTTTTATCATTTTTCGATAAGTCTAATTGAAAAATGCTCTCATTAGCTTAAAACTTTTCGTAAAGGAAGCTAAGTAAGTGAAGTTTTTAACTAAACTTTAAGTTTGATTTACTACAAAATAAGAAGATATTAAAATAAAAAATTTTAAAGATTTAGTTCTTCAAATATTAGTTTTAAGATAATGCTTAAGCAATAATTAATCCAATTTTTTATAGTAATAAAGGCTATTTTAGTTATGAGAAGAGTCTAAAATAGCAATGGAACGATCTTTATTATTTTTAGTGTTTCAGTAGTATAAATTTATTAGCTTTTAGCTATACTTAAAGTATCCTTAAACTAGAAGAGACTTAGCAACTGTCATTATTAATACTTTTTAAATGATTAATTATTTAGATGTTTTATTAATAATCTAAGCTTCATTCATAAAGGAGTAGATATTTTCAATGCCTTATTGGCTTTCTAATGTTTTAATTTCTACTTATTAGATTAAAACCTAAAGTGCTTAAATTTATTTTTCTAAAGTAGATGTTAAAATGAACAAAATTAGAGTTAATTAAATCTTCTATTTAGCTAGAAAATAAACCTTAAGTCTGAAATTTAATTATTTTTTATGAACTTAAGCCTTCCAAAAAATACAGTATTTTCATATAATATATTAAGCTTTTTATTTATCATAAAATATAACCCACATAGAATATAAAGAAATAAAGTCCTAAATATCTTAATAAAAGTAAACTAAAATATTAAAAAATATAGGGAATGTAAATTAAAAATATTACAGATTGGTGTAAAATTATATAAATTAATAGCCTAATTTGAAGATATTTTTCTCGTTTATTTATTCTATAAAATAACTAAAGAAAGATTTAAAATAATATTTTTCAGTTATATAATAAAGCTTCTTTCATTTACTTTTATTAGAGGTTTAATAAATTTATTTAGAAAAATAATAATATCATATTAACTTTAGATTTACAATATCAAAGTAGGTTATAAACATAATTTAATATGAATGGATATTTAATAAAATAACTTTTTAATACTGTCATGTAAATTTAGTTAATTAATAATCAAATGCTAACACTTTAAACTTAATATTTACCATTATTTTTTAAATTTGAAGCAGCTAAAAATAAGCTTAAATGTTTCTTTTTATTTTAATTTTTAACTTGTAGAACATATTTTATCTAACTAGATAAAAATACGTAATTTAAACAATTTTAAGAACAAATAAATTAAGATATTCTTTTTAATTGCAAAGCTATCTAAGTTTAAATTATGAAGCATCATATCATATTCTATTATGAATTATTTAATATACCTGTTTTCTTTAAATCAATTATTTAGAAAAATAGATAAAAAGTCAAATAAAAAAAGACTGACTTGATAGATAGATAGATAGATATAATTTTTAACAAAATTAACATTATAATTAATAAAATATCTATTTTTCTCTTTAATTTTACTTTTAACTTTTGCTTGTTAGCAATATTGATTATCACTTAGTTAAATTTAATCTTATCATTCATTTCTCTATGGATTTTTCCTAGTCTTTACTCATTAATATACTTATAATAAATTGATTCTTTCACTCCTTAATTTTAAAGGTTTTATAATATCACTTTTAAATAGGAATAATTTCTAGTTATTTATCCTTTTAATAGCATAGTTATAGTTATTAATATCCTTTTTAAATGTTTCCCTATTAATAAAATGTCTAGCAATTTAACTTTTAAGTAAAAAGATTCACTTAGATAAAATACTTTCCACTGACTAAATTATTATTCCATTAGCTCTTGTTGGAATGTTTAAAGTTTCTTAAAAGTTGTTAGATTTTTCATGTGGATTCTACAAAAATATCTTACAGCAGCCTAAACATTTAAAGCAGATATATTAAGATAAGAACTCGTGGTAGTAATAACAGGTGGGTCTGATGGAATAGGATTGGGATTTGCTGAATATTTTGCGGATTTGAAGTTTAATATAGTTATGATAGCAAGGAGTAAGAAGAAGCTGGAAAATCAGTCTAAAATAATTCAGCAAAAATACGGAGCAGAAGTGAAAACGATATCTACTGATTTCTCAAATTTAAGTATATAGTCCTATAAATACTTAGCCTTTTTATTAAAAGATTTAGATATAGCTACTCTAATAAATAATGTTGGGGGCTATGACAGGCTGAATTATTTCCTAGATAGTACTTAAGAAGAAATTGATTTTATCCTTAATATAAACTTGTATAGCACTGCTATCATGACTACTTTTATCTTGCCTTAGCTTTTAAAAAGAGAAAAGAGATCTATATCCATTAGTATCCTTAATAATCTCTAATACTTAATTATTGACTATATATCCAAGTTACAAAAGAAATAGAACTTTTAGATTTCTTTATTAAAAGTAAATATTATAGATGTATGTGAATAAGTATTTTATAGGGATATTTATACGCTACAACTAAGTTATGTAAAATTCTTAGATTTTTTAACATTTAACTTATTTAATAATGCATAATAGTTAAAAATAATTAAAATTATAAGTACTTAGCAATACCTTAGTCTATTTAAATACATACTAGCAAAGAATAATTTATTATTTAAGGTTCTCCAATAAATAAACAATTAATTGTATTTCTAATTATTCTTACCTCTGATATAACTAGCTAAACATATATTTACATATAAAACTAATTTGTACTGAGTGAGAATATCCAACTAGTTTATTCTGCCTATAAACTTTTATCTCATTTTTAATATTCATTAAAATCAATTATATATAATCTTTCCAGCATATGATAGCTTTCTAAATAAAAGATAAAAACACATAGAATTATATTTTTCTTCAGTAACTAGCTTCTTTATATTTTATAAAGGAATACTTACTATTTCCATTTAACAAACTAAAAATTATTATTTTAATTACAGGCTATAGCTTCAACTAATATTAAAAGTCTTCAAATTTATTAGTCAATTATGATCCTGAGCATTGCTGGCTAATTACTCTTCAGAAGTAACTAATATATAAGAAAATATAATAAAAACTTTAACTTTAGTAGAATATAAGGTATTTTAAGGCTATAAATTTATTTTAAAATAAGTACCTCTTGAATGTTTATTATAAATATGATCAAGTAGCTTCTAGGTTACTTGCAAAATTATAAGTATTTTAAGTTTAATTACTAATTTTTATGATATAGACTTTAATAAGTATATTCCCAAAGTCCTAGCAATAAATATACCAAGTATGCTAATTTTAACCTAAATTCATAACTTTTTATTTATTTTCACTCTTCAATTGATAAATCATAAGTACATAGCCAAACTTATTTGCTAAACCAAATAATTTTTACTTCTAAATTCTCAAAGCTAAATTATATTTGCTGTTCTTAAATTTTCTTCCTATTTTTTCATTTTTTAAATAAAACATCTAAATATTTGTTTAGTTTGCTTTTAATATAAATAAAAGATCTATAAATAAGGATACTAAATAGAAAGGAACATATTCTCATATGTATGTTTCTGTTGATATGCATTACCAATTTTTTCTAATTGTATCTTATTACTTAGGTATTTTATAATTTTTATTTATCTTATACTTCTTCAAATGTTTATTCAAGCATTTGATTCTATCTAGATGCATTAATAACTTAGACTGGAGTTTATGAACTTATATAAGCTAAGTTAAATATTTCTGATATGGTGAACTTAGCTTCTTTATTTTTTTTAAATGATAAGAATTTATTATTTGCCTGATATTGTGTGGATCTAATTCGATACCAAAAGGCAGCTTTGTGATTCTATTCTCTTACTTGATTGTAATTTTTTAGAATAGTGACTAAATTATAGGACTCTTTTAGCTTTTTAAGCATTCCAGCTTTCATATAAAATTATTTAGATTTCATAGCATCATATAACTTTTCTCATTACAGCAAGATATTCTCCTTGTATAGCTAAATATAGGTATTTAACTGTATATTTATGATTCTCATAATTATATAAAGGATTAATGTATTAATTAAAGAGCAAAATAATAAAAATAACAAGTAAATAATTTTATTTATCAGCTTAACTTTTATGATATAATATAAGGTTTTGGAGGATTATGCTTATGCCTTTCTTCAAAATTTTAGTTTCTAAGATAAAAATAAAAAGTGAAGGTTAAATAGATTAAGTATAATTTAAATAAAATTAAACTTTTAAAAATATTTATTTTTATATTTATGAGTTTTATCTTAAGTATAGCATCAAATAATTATATAATAAAAATAAAGTATAATTATTATGATAATTAAGCTACTACTTTAATTATGTTAATAGACTGTCTATAGTTATTTGATATAATTAATCTAAAAATTAAAAGAAACTTTATATTTGAGATCCTTATTTATGACTTAAATATTATACTCTAAAATATTCTTATGACTATATATTTTTTAGTTGTACGAATATCTTTAAGTTTATTCTCATCAGTTTCCAACTCTTAATATAAATCTTATTTTTTTGAGTATTTTTTGGTTTTAATAAATAAATATAATTTCAGATCTATAAAGGTACATAGAAAACAATTTATTTGAGTTAAAAAAATAGACATATTAAATTAAATTCAGAGTATTTATTAAGCCATTATAATTTTGAGTAATATAAATATTCTACAA